>JARFJB010002383.1:277500-446315 GCA_036346205.1 Vesta saturnalis | reverse complement strand
ACGAATGTCAATGATTGAAGTAAAGAAATTTAAAAGAAGGTTCATTAATGAATTTGAGTGATACATTTTATTTTGAAGTTTTGTAACGAGGTTATTCAAAAGTTTTTTAATAACCTGGGTAGACTAAATTTATTTGAGTATAAGTTAAGGTGTTTGAGCTTATTAATCATCCATTTTACTTATTATTTCGACCACGCCCATCTCCCTGTTAGCTGGCTTGGCAACCCGCTTACATTAGTAAGCCACCGACGCCCAGTGCGGTTTGGACGTGTAACATAATTATTTGGCAGCCCAACGTGGGGCCTTGAGATTGAATGTGACTTAATTTTGATGTTTGATGAAATATTGTAGTAGAATTTTGGATTCTGAAGTTTAGATTACTGATTGTTGACGAATTATCGATTGGACTTGTTGAGATTAGTGAATGTTGAGTCGTATGCAATTTTTTTGTGAGGAGACAATTAGTGTTTAAATTTACATTTGTGACTTTGAGTTTATTGTGTGTTAAGTGAATTCCTTTGTTTGAAAGATATTTTGTGGTATTAACGAGTTGTTTAGGATATTTTGAAGTATTTTGGGAAACCTTTATTTGTTAAGATGGGATATAAGATCCATATTGATTGTTTGACGTTGAATGAGATTAAGTATGAGATAGCTATTAGGGAGGTGATGCTTCCTTAGGATTACGGCTTTAGGGAAAGCACTTAGAATATTTATAGTGAAGAAGCTGGGGTAGGGCGGTACGCGACCCCGTACCCATTTGAATTTGATACTGATAGGTTAGCTATTAAGAAACTAAATTAGAAATTGAAAATTAATTGATGAATTAAAAGTAACGTTACAAAATTATAGCGACTATTGAGACAAAATTTAAGTATATTTTAATAGAATTAATAATGTTGTGGCAAAACTGATTGAAAATAAAGAGAAAGAGGACTTTATTACGAGTATGGCAATTTTAGTTTCGAATTATGAAATTTTAGATAGGCAAGTAGTAGTTAGGACTCCCGCTAATGTAGGGATAAATTGATGACGTGATGGCTTCACCATCAACCAATTTTAAGACTGAATTACCAATAGTTGACCCTTTAGTAAACGTAGCACCTATTATGACTTAGCAAAGAGTGTTCCGATGCAAGTGGAACATCTCTTTTCAGGTGACATTAAGTCTTTGTCGTTAAATGCATTTTTGGAGAGAATTAGTGAGTTACAATTTCCCGTAACGTTAAAGATGAGCAACTGTTTGCAGAATGTTTAGATTTGTTTACCGGTACCGCACTTATTTATGTCAGGTCAATTAGGAAAGAGGTTAAGACATGGAGTGAATTGGTGGAATCTTTGCGATTGCAGTTCCAGCCAAGTGATTAGATGGAGATTAATTGAGGAAATTAAGCGACGCACACAGGCGTCTGACGAACCTATGGGTATTTATGTGGCGATTATGCGCACATTATTTTCGCGACTTAATGAAGGGTTATCTGAGGATAACAATTAAGAATTTTATGTAAAAATATCGCTCCTATTTATCAGACTCAATTAGGACTTACCCAAATTAGTACTATTAGTGATTTAATTAAGTATGGGAGATTGATTGAAGAACGTATACAGGCAATGGACAGTTTCCCCAGTAGGAGAAAGTCGATTTAGAGACTGATTTAGCATATGTACGTGAAGTAGAGAGTGGAGTGAATCACGTAATGTTGTGAAGGGTGACGAAGTTAAGGTATCTGAGAAAAAAACCGTCTGGGTCCAGAAAGACTATGAATGTCGAAACCTTTATTGTGTTGGAATTGCAAGCAAGGCAATCATAAGGCAGTTCAATGTCAGGTACCGAAAAGAATATGTATTGTTATCGATGTGGTAGGGCAGATTTTACCGTTAGGACATGTCCTAAATGTTCACGATTTCCACGTAATCAGGGAAATGGGGAAGGGAGGCATAGACAGTCGCATATTGTCTTCCGAAATTTTGTAGAGTCGGCTATATTTTATAATAGTTCTCGAAATAAGGCAGAGATAACGTTTTCGAAAAATAAAGTTTTAATGGAGTATATGTTTGACAATCAGGGTTCAGATGAGAGACCATTTATTTATGTTAATGTTTATAGTCAGTCTATGTTAGCACTTTTGGATAGTGGTTCTTCTAGAACAATTTTGGGAATAAAAGGGTGGAATAGTTTAGAAAGGTTAGGAGTTAGGTGTAGAAGGCGTGTGACTGTGTTTTGGAATGGCCAGAAAGTTTATCTGTAGGCACTGTGACGATTCCGATTGAAATTAGAGGAAAATTGTTATAATGGACGTGATTATTGTAATATAAGACATCAGATGATTTTAGGATGGGATTTTAAAAGGCAGGTATTGTACCTGATTTTCGTAGAGGTGAATGGCAGTTTGAAAGTTTGAGTGAAATTGAAATTTTAGAGACTAGGGATTTTAATACATTCACGTTTAGATTTGACTACCGATCAATTGAATTTATTAGACAATTTAGTTGAGGATTATTTTGTGGACTAAGGAGAAAGAGTTAGGTTGCCAAATTTAGTAGAGCACCGAATTAGGACCAATAGTGAGCCTATTAAGCAGAGGTATTATCGTGTATCACCATTTATGCAGAAACATATTGATGATGAGTTAGAAAATGTTGAAGCTTGGAGTGGTTGAGAAATCGAATATTTCCCATTGGGTCAAAAGAAGGGGAAATATAGGTTTTGTGTAGATTATCGCAAGTTGAATAAGGTTACGGAGAAGGATGCTTATCCTATCCTTACGTTTCGTCAATTTTAGATCGTCTTCGTGACGCGAAGTTTATTTCGTCTTTAGATATTAAGTCTGCGTACAACTGGGCGGAGGATTCGGAGTTTACGGCTTTTACGGTACCCAATAGGGTCTTTATCAGTTTAAGAGAATGCCTTTTGGCTTAGTTAATGCACCGGCATCGTGGCAACGATTAATTGACAGTGTTATTGGTTCAGAATTGGAACCTTATGTGTTTGTTTATCTTGATGATACTATAATTTGTACACCGACGGAGAAACATTGAAGTGTTAACGGAAGTTTTAAGCGTTTTGAACGGGCAGGTTTAACGTTGAGCAAGGACAAGTGTTCCTTTTGTCGTGACGAATTGCGTTATTTGGGTTATGTGGTAAATTCTACCGGTTTATCAGTTGATCCCGAGAAGGTTGAAATTTTGAAGATTCCCCGACTACGGCGTCGGAAATTAAAATTTCGGTATGGCATCGGTATCGGCGTTTTATCGCGCAGTTTTCGTCTATTATCGCACCTCTTACGAAATTATTGAAGAAAATGTACGTTTTGAGTGGACGGAAGAATGTAGTGAAGCATTGATATTATTAAGAATTGTTTAGTGACAGCACCTATTTTGACGTGTCCAGATTTTAGTTTTGTTTTCAAAACTGACGCATCGGATTATGGAATCGGCTTTTTGACTCAGACTATTGGGAGTGGAGAAGGTTATAATAGTAGATCATTGACGCGGCGAACGGAAGTTTTCGACTACGGAGAAGGAGTGTTTGGCGGTGTTATGGTCGATAGAGGCTAAACCATACATCGAAGGAGTTAAGTTTAGCGTTATTACGGACCATGCATCCTTAGTATGGTTACATAATTTGAAGGATCCACAGGACGTTTGGCTCGTGGGCAGTTAGGCTCCAGCAGTATGATTTTGAAGTTATACATAGGAAGGGTAGAGATCAGTTACCCGATACCTTATCGCGATCAGTTCCGTTATTGAGGAAACGTCTAGTGAAGATAATACCGAATGACATTGGCGAAGACCATAATGAAGAAGAAGATATTGTAGAAGATAAATGGATTGAAAGAATGAAGAGATGTATTGAGAATCGACCGATAGCGTATCCAAAATGGAGAGTTCAAGATGGAGGTTATATAAGCATGTGACGGTAGTTATCCGAATTTACGTGAAGACGCGGAAAGTTGGCGTGAAGTTATTCCGAAGGCGAAGCGTGGTGAAATGTTGAGAAAGTATCATGACGAACCTACTGCAGGGCATGCAGGAATATTTAAGACAATGAGCGTATTTCGAAATTATATTATTGGCCTAAAAAATGATGTGAAACGTTATGTGAATAAGTGTGAAGGTGGCCATAAACCTGAACAGCGATTACCGGCAGGATTGATGACAGCATCCTGTTATCGATAAACCGTGGCAAATGATTTCGACGGATATTGTGGGACCTCTTCCTAGGTCTAAAAGTGGTTATAGTTATGTTCTAGTAGTGTCAGATTATTTTACGAAGTTTGTGTTATTTTTCCGTTGTACGGCTACGGCCGCAGTGTTGTGAAAATATTGAAGAAAATGTGTTTTATTATTTTTGTTGTTGTGTTATGTGATAACGGATCACAATTTAGAAAGTTTTTAGGAATATGGTGGCATCGTATAATGCCAAGATCATTTTAATGCAATTATCACCCTCAGGCGAACCCAACAGAAAGGGTTAATCGAGTAATGAAGACTATGTTAGCATCTATATTGAAGATAATCAGAGAAATTGGGACAAGTATTTAGCGAAGGTTTGTGCAATTAGGACAGCTACTCATGAAGTTACTGGAATGACGCCGTATTTTGCGAATTTTGGTAGAGAAATGAATCTCGATGGAACGAGACATGGAGAACCCGTAGTGGGTAATACTTTGAATGACGTCGCGTTTGCGAATAGAGAACCTTTAATTGCTAGAGGCAATGTTTTCAAGAAGTGTATGATGACAAAGAGAAGATTGAATGCAATATTAGAAGTAAGAAGAATTACGACTTACGAAGAAGATTAGCTACTTTTCAAGTAGGAGATACTGTGGCGGAAGAATTATGTTTTATCGGACGCGCGTTATTTTGCCGCGTTAGCACCTAAATTTATTGGACCGTTTTATATAAAGAAAAGGTATCAGACGTATGAGTTATCGGACGCCTGGCGACTCTAAGGAAGGCATGCCAAAGATTTAAAGTTCAGACCTCAGACGATTAAGTTAGATAAGATTTTGTATTTATATAGTAGGTTAGGCTATTGAATGAATTGATCGAATTTTGTTTGTTTGTTCTACCGTCAGATTGTATTGGTAGGTTGGTAAAACTATCGGGCGTGTAGAATTGACATTTCTATTTTCTTTTGTATCAGAATTTGTCTGGTTTGTGTCCTTGGGGCACACTTCTGTGTAGGGACGGCCTAGAATTTTCCTAAGCAGAGGCCAACTGCTTGTCGTAAGAGGCGACTAATCAAAGGGGGTGTCGAGGTAGGGTGAGACTTTTGGTCTTGACGGGGAGTTGAGTCCCATGTTGAAGGTTTTGGTATTCTGGTTTTGAATTTAGATAGCCGTCCCATAGTTGAGTTGTGACTTCACGAGCGGACCTCGGTGAAGTGTTCTAGTTTTGACTTTGTGTAGGTCTCTTAGGACCAGTATTTTTGAGTTTTTCTGGAAGAAAATCTCCTTGTGGAGGATGTCAGGTTGCGATGACGCACCCTGTTATAGGATGTTATAATGACGTTATTACGTGTTCTGAGCACGAGTGTATTGAGTTTGAATGAAAAAAAATTTTTTGTGTGTATAAATGTGGGTGTATGATACGCCACTGGAATTTTAGGAAAATATTATTTAGTATGTAGATTATTTGAATGTTATAAAGACTTTAGTGTTGGAAAAAATAAATTCTGATGAATGTAAATGTGAAGAGAAATTTGTCCATGGGACGATAATGCTTTCCACTGGATTGCTTCTGTTTTGCTGATGATAAAGAAAGGAATGTTGAAGATAAGATGGGTAATCTTGATTAGAAAATGTGAAGAATAAGTGTAGAATGTTTTAGAAAATATGTAGAGAAAGATTGGGTATGTTTAAGTATTAATTTCAGAAAGTTTTGTAATGTTGTGCAATTGTTTGAGAATAAATGTGTGTATATGGAATTTGAGACATTAGACTGTACTGATTTTTGCAAATGTTGCGGAACGAGATCGAGCGCAAGTTGGAGATAAGTGTTAAAAGTTGCGTAATGGTCCAGAGTGGCTACTGAATGAATGTAATGACGAAAATGATTTCTTCATGAAGTAATTGTAAAATTTGTAAATGAAAACAAATATGGCGATGTATTGTAATTACACGCGTGCTTGTATAGAGGGAAGCAGTTGTTGAAGTATGTAGTTTTGAATGAATATTATTGGAGAATATAACGCGGAAGGAAGACATGTTTAAAGATGGATGACTGAAGTTATAAATAGGAAGTCAGAGATTGACGTGGTTGTTAGTTGTCGTTAGTTGAAGTTAGAGGTAGGAAGTTAGCTGTTGGCTTGTGATGAGAGCTCGTGAGACGCGCACGCGAGTGATAGACTGTGATGATGTTGGAGTATGTTTGTGAAATTTTAATGAGGCAGTAATTGTTTAATTAACTGCGTTACCCGAACCGGGGATGAATTGAAAAGACATTCATAAACAATACCATAATTAAAATTGAAGTTGAAGATAAAATTAGTTTGTTTATTTTCAAGAAAATAATAGTGCGTAAGCAGATTTGAATAAAGATAACAGTTGTTATGTTAAAGTATTAGTGCGGCGCGCTTGTAACGAGATTCAGCTAAAAGTATTTATGAGACCACCTGTTAAGTGAACGAAGGGTTCATTGTATATTAAACCAATGTTTAAGTAACGTTATATGACATTGAAAGTTTTATTTGTATAAGGGACTAAATTTGTAAAAGGTTGCTAAGAAATTTTAAGAGGCAACCAAAGGTACCGTTATTACGTGTTATTGGACTGTTTGTGAGTAGAGTAAGGAATAAGTGTTGTGAAATTGTGAAGCATTGTTATGTGCTTCATGCAATTTAAGAGTTACCAATGGACTACATATAATTTGTTTACGGAAGAAAGAAAATCCAAGGATTAATGGACAATTTTAAGTAAGGTTTATATTTAAGTATTTTAAAAATTTAGTAAGCACGATTATCTCTTTGGTTTATTTCATTTGTGCAATGTGGTTAAATATTAATTAGTTGAAACGAAAAGATAATCGTTCTCGAATTATGTTGTGTTGTTGTATAGCATTAAGAATTTTGCAGAAATTGGTGACGTGTGGTTTTGATTTTCAACCACGTTGTTGAGGTATATGTAAATATTTGTGTATGTAAACATTTGTTTTATTATTTTATGCAGGACAATATATATTTATCGTTAAATGTTTTATTCTGTTGTTTATTTAACCAGGTGGTTTACAGAATTTTTATGTCAGTTTCATTAGAGCAATGCACTATTAACAGATCAGCTATTAGTTTAAAAAATTCATTAAGTATAACAAAAGTTTTGGAAATTATAAGTTTACGAATGTCAACTACGATTCAGAAGTAAAGTAAATTTAAAAGATAGTTCATTGAATGAATTTGAGTGATACATTTTATTTTGGAAGTTTTGGATACGAGGTGTATTCAAAAGTTTTAATAACCTGGGTAGTACTAAATTTATTTGAGTATAAGTAAGGTGTTTGAGCTTATTAATCATCCATTTTACTTATTATTTCGACCACGCCCATCTCCTGTTAGCTGGTTGGCAACCCGCTTACATTAGTACACACGACGTAGTGCGGTTTGGACGTGTAACAATATTTGAAACAGTTTATGACCATATTTATAACAAGTAAAAATTATATATCGTTACATCAACAAGAATTTATGCAAATAGTTCAACTGTGAGCAACCTTTTGTTTAAGGACTATGTGCATGTCTTAGATAATCATGAAGTTGATGTAATTAGTAGTTACCTAATTTTTGAGCCGCTTTCTTCCTTTTTTTTCTACCAACCAATCGATTACGGTATGTATGTTTTAATAACTTTTTGTCAGTGAAGGATAAAATCCACTGTTAGTTTTATTATTTCTGGTCTAATCTCATGCAATCATCTTTATTTGTTGTTACCTTAAAATTTATTATCAAATCACTTTTCTGAGTGAGTCTAGTTCAGAACAATTAATGGTCAGTAATAATTGTAAAGTAATTGTATTTAAACATTTCAAATGAAAATATTATCGTTTAGTAAAAAGGAACTTATTCTCTACGGCTATTCAGTATATTCGTTCTTCATCGAGTTTCTGATACCAAAGATCTAGGTGTAATGTTTGATCAGCATCTAAGCTTTTGAGTGTCCTTTTCTTCTATCATTTAATTTCCGTAAATCTTTATCAAGATTCTATAACCATTGTTAATTATTCCAAACACAACTATTATTAAAAGCACCTATTTATTTAATGTCATTAAATTTTAATACTATAGATGCTAATATTGATTTACATATCGCAACACTTGACGATCTATTGAGCAATATCATAC
This sequence comes from Vesta saturnalis, assembly GCA_036346205.1. Classification (NCBI taxonomy): domain Eukaryota; kingdom Metazoa; phylum Arthropoda; class Insecta; order Coleoptera; family Lampyridae; genus Vesta; species Vesta saturnalis. The sequence goes on along the minus strand of JARFJB010002383.1, from coordinate 437,977 downwards.
AATGCAATAATTTTTCTCTTTCCTGTTTAATGTCTTCTCTCTCTCCAATTAATATACATTAACAATGTTGTCAAGTTACTGTTTAAACTTGTTTTAGTTGTAGTTTAATTATGTAGTACACTTATGTACTTAATTTAGTTATATTTCTTCTTTAATTGGATATTTTTTTCGTTGAGCAATAAGGTATTATTATTACTAATTCACTTTAAAGTAATAATTGCATTTATCTTACTAATAATTAGGACTTTGGTTATGTTATCCATGAGATTTAATTTGCAGAGCAGTTATGAAGGATGTGGCAACGTTATTATTGTTTACCAACATAATTTAGTACATCCTAACAATTTCAAAAACCACAGGAATAAGCATAATCTACAATTATTGATGATTTAACTAATAGGAAAAGTAAACACCTTACAGAACCTGCATGTAGGGGAAACTAAAGCTAACAACATTAGCATGACATTACAACTAGCATTAACTATTATTACAGATATTGTTGAAAATTCCCCCCTTCACATAATATTACTTCTCATGGAATTGCGCACTCGGTCAAATATCTCTCGGAGTGCTTTATAATCTATCCCATGCTGTAACTATTTTTTCCCTTAATTTCTCAACAGTGTTAATGGAACTTGTGTACTCTACCATCTTAAGATAGCCCCGCAATAAAAAATATATGCTATTTAGGTCGAGGGACCATGGTGGCCGCTAAACTTCGTTGTAATTAAAGCAACTCATAAGGTAAGAATTCCTAGGTACGCCATCTATCATCGACTAGCGGAATCCTCAAATGGTGTAACTATTTCAGAAACAATAGTAGTTTATGGAACCCTCGGTAGGGGACAGTACGATAAAACAATTTCAAATACAATCAATCAATTTTATTATCTATATAGGTAATAAAGGTATCGATATTAATCATTTTTCTAGTTTTAACAAGAGCTAACGTCTTCTGATCCTTTTTCGGCCGATCGCCATTTTGACAACGCCATGAAGATTGTTAAGCTCTTTTAAAATTGCTAAAATCGAATATAATCGGATGTAATTAGGAGAGTTGCTTGGCAACAAAGCACATTTTGGACTTTCCTAAACAGTTTCTGTACAAAATTTTGTTACTCGCAATCACTTGCGGATGTAAAATAATTTTCCGTTGGAAAAGTGGGGTAAGCTATCCTTAAATCTTCTTACTCGCTAGTAATACCTGGTTTTATTTTGTTGCGGTCGAAGACAGACACCATAAAATGTCGAATTCTTCCGATCTACTAGCGGAAGACATTATTACCACTTCATTGTGCCCGCACAGACCTTATGGGTAAACGATCTTAATCTCATTAGTCAAATTGGTGGAACAAATAAATAGTTCCGTCTGTTTTATATATATATATATATATATATATATATATATATATATATATATATATATAATATATGTCTATTTCTGTACTATTTTATCTTGATTTGTGTTCGTAGAACGTTCCTTTGCTCGTCATTTTCTTTTGTTGTTACTTATTTCTAGTTGCTGGTCCAAATTAATGTATGTACTAAAATTTAGAAAGGGACAAACCGAACGGTCTCTCCGAAAACCTTTTTCTGGTAATTTCAAATGCATATGTTTACTTAGACTATAATTAGATTTGGGTGTTGCACAACACAGCAAGTGTATTAACTAATTTTGTATATTAGCAGGCCTTTGTAGAAGCTACCTATTGGTGTTTTTCTTTCAGGTTCCCCGAAAAATGAAAGATCTTTCATTCTAAAGAAGGGAAAAGTTCATCTTCATTTAAGTTTAAAGAAAAAAAGATTTGTTTCTTTTGGGTTTACTTTAAAGAGCCCGCCGTACTTGCGAGCGTAAAGAAAAAGTTTACTTTGGGGTTTAATAAGAATTTTTTTTCCTTGTCTGTACTATTGATTGAAACCAAAAAGTTACTGCTTAATCTTGCATAGATTAAACAGGATATTTTAACAATTTTTTAGTAATAAATTGAGAAATATAATTAGAATTAAGACACAACAATTAATAAATATGTAAAACGATTAGTAAGTAAAATGAATATAAAGCAGGTTAATTATTGCAACAAACATGTGATACAAAAGTGTGCAAGTTGAAGTTATACACACACATTATGTACATTATAACTAGTAAGCACAAAAAGGCGCTTAAGTGAATAAACATGACCTATTAACTGGGTCAAACAATAAACCACGTAATGTTAAAATCTGCATATAAGATGTAAATAATACCAAATAAATCAGTCTTTGAATGAATCCCATTTTTATTCAATTACTCAAACAGGGTTGTGAGGTCTAGTCTACAATTGATACGAGTGACGGCGTATCCTTCACATTAAACTCAAATACTTAATCTCTCTAATCAGATAATTAAACAGTTACGTTCATCGGTTACTAACCGCATTTAATATTAATAAAGAAATTACAATTTTGCGTTTACTCTAGATTGTTTCTTATTTATTATCCCTCTGTGCTTTCCTTTCCTGTCTTTCCCCACTCATCTCCTTCACCATCGCTATCCAAGAGTCGGAATAGTGGTGTTTGCGTACCATAACTTGTGCCTTTTTACCATCTATCTTTTAAGAACTTTTTCAGATGTTCTAGAATATCTTATGAGTAGAGAACCTTTTCTTTTTGCTTATCTGAACACGTGACAGATTGAAAATATTATATGAAATATGTGATGCACCATCGTACATGACACATTTGGTTCTTATTAGTAACGGTCATCCAAGTAATTACATTATGGTTGACACATTAACCGAAAATTTGCATTTGGAAAATCAGTTACGCTTAAAGCATGATGTTTTTATCTGCATCAATGATAATAAGAACGGCACAACATGCAATAAATTTCTGCGTAAACGAAGAAGTTTAATATATATATATATATATATATATATATATATATATATATAAGTTCTAAAAATATAATTGGATTACTCAGTGGTTCAATTTGGTGTCAGACTAGTGTTAAAAGTTCGAATCTGAGATATCATGCTTAAAAATATATAAATATGAATTGACTCATAGAAACAGTCCTTCTCAGGACTAAGACTGATGACGAAAGCAGATTTTGAAACGTGGCTCAAAAAGCATAAACTGTAAATAGGAACCATAATAAATTTATATATATATATATATATATATATATATATATATATATATATATATATATATATATATATATATATATATATATGAGTGAAAGTGTATATAACTAAAATGTTTTGAGATATCCGAATGTTTCACATAAAAAACGTCGTTCTTTCTGTATGTAAGGGTATCTATCGTAAGTCTACATTCATTTTTATTGTATTTACAATAATTTAAAAGGATACTGTTTACACAAATGAATACTGAATGTTAAAAGTCTATTAATTATGTTTATTGTTTATGTTTACTGGTGTGACAGCAAAGTGTTTAATAAAACATGAATAATCGTACAAAACTTATATTTAGTTTATTAAAAGAAGAAGCAGCGTCACGCGAAATTGATGTGTCTAACATTCCGAGATGCAGTAATAAGTAATTTTGTTGCAGCACCAAGTTCTATATTGTAGTTATAATTGTTTTAGATTCTGTAAGTATTTCATATAGTAAAGAGCTTACTGTTTTACAAAACATGCAAACTGTTCTAAACGAAACTTTAATCAACTGTTGATAATTTACTAGTACATGATGTTAGTAAAACGACGCGAGTTCACTCGAAAATTTAAATTATAACATTTTACACAAAATGAAGTTATAGAAGACCGAAATTAATCTAGAAAACGAAATTATTCGAAAATTCAATTTTTGGATAATAATTGATGAGAGACCAAATGGAAATATCGTAACTTAGAAAATGAAAATGTAAGAAGAAGACAATCAAACAAAATACAGATAGCATAGATGCAAGAATTAAGAAAATATACTGAACCAAATCACAATCACAACACAATCATGTAATATTGAAAACGCAATGAATAAAATAGAACAATGAAATCTCAGAAACTCAAAGGAATAAGTTAAAAAGAAAACTGTAAAGAAAGTTGATACGAAAGGTCAAAAAACCAAATTAAATTTAAGAAATATCAAAACAAATAGATAAGAAAAAAGAAAGAATCATGCGGTCAAATCTGCAATTTTATGCAGTTCAAACATAATGAGTCGTCATAATATTGTTACGAACTGTTGAAATTAAGTATCAATCGTCGACGAGAATGTTTAATACGACATATTAAAAAGTAGAACCAAATATCGCAGTACAAGGCCTACTTGTAAAATAAGTGGTGTAAATGGTGTAATAAATTTAATAATATAATAATGAAATAAAGAAATAAATAAGTTCTCCAAAAACAAATCGTTAACTAACAGGAGATACACCATTCACCACAAATAATGCCTTTGTCCCAGTCGGTAGTTTAAGTAGGGGAGGTTCAATAATTTTGATTTGCTTACTGACCACTAAATCTGTTCGCTTCCACGAACATAAATAATAAAAATTGTATGTAATACTAATAAAATGATCTCGGACGCCATGTTATTTTTGTTTTAATTATACCCGGAATAACTAAACCGAGTTTGTTAACAATAAAATTGATCAAAACATAAAACAATAAAAAAAAGCAACTGTTTATTAGCACTTAAAATTTAGGGTTATATAAAATATATCCTAAAACTAATTGTAAAAATAAAATACTATTAAACTTTAAATACCTGTTATAAATATACAAAATCTTCTTGAGGATCCCTGGTATTATAAAAATGATGGAAATGTAAACCAAGATGACGTAATTGAATGTTACGCAATTTATTGCAATAACAATGCTTATATGTTATCACACACCCAACACTGAATTATCTTTAAAAATTTCTTCTTTAAATTGAATATGTTTAATGCATTTTTGAAATTTCCAATAAAAATTGCAATAATAAAATGAAAGCGTACGGAACAGTAAAATTAGATGCGTACTTAAATGTAATTAAAGTGTAAATGCAGTAAAAGTAAACAAGAAACAGTAAAAAAACGGAACACAATAAAAGTGCAGTAAAAAAGTGCCTGAAAAGAGCAAATGTTTTAATTTTTGTATAATGAGTTAAAAGATATCTTACCATAAAATTAATGGCACTTTCACATAAATTTTAGGAAAACCACAACAAAGCTTTACTGAATGTGCATCAGGAAGTGAGCAAAATGGATCCTTAGGAAGTAGGATGATGTCAGATGATCATGTATTGCGCAAACGTATTTGAGCAGAAAAATAATTTGAAGAGGGTATATAAACCTTTACGAAGTATACACTATAAACCCCTAAAAAGAAATGCAAATTAAGTTGCCTACCTCATACCTATATTTCAATAATTAAAAACTTTTTTCTTATATTTACAACAGAACGAATGAAAGACCTTAAATTAAGGTATATTTTAATACAACTCAAAAAAGAGTTGTTACACACTGATGAAATTCGAGATAATAACAGTAAGTATTATTTTAAAGTAAATGGCAAAGAAATCAGAGTATACAAGAAATTCTACCTTAATACTCGATGAATTAGTGATCAGACGACAAGAACAGCTTTAAAGAAAGTAAATAGTGAAAATGGTATATTAGATCTGGATCAAAGAGGCACACACTAACAGAATACATCGCATTGATGACGAAATTAAAAATGGTATCAGACGTCATATTGAATCAATTCCAACTATCGAGTCACATTACTTATATGCCCAGACAAAAAGAAAATATTTTGAAGGTAACTTGAACTGGGCAACTTCAAACAGACTGTATACAGAGAAATGCACATCAGACGGAATAACACCTGCTCATTATTTTCAGTATGCTCATATTTAATTAGAGTATTAATTTTACAGGACAATGTACTTTATGTGCAATTTTAATTAACATTGTCAGATTTTACTATGTAAAATTATCGACGTTAAATTTGATCTATAATATCTTGAAAAAAGGAAATTGTTATGTATACAAGAACTGTTTAAAAAAGCCAATGAAATAATTTGGTACATTACCTACAAATATTTTGGCAACAACAAGAAGTAATATTTTTCTGATAACTGTTAAATAAAAATAAATTTCTAATGGCTATGTATTTATTTGTTAAAAATTTAATATTAAAACGTAACTCATAAATATCTTATTATGATATCCAAACGATGATAGTATGACTTAATTAGAAAGAAAAATTGCTGTAATGTCATCAGGAATGAGCAAATGGATCCTTAGAAGTAGGATGATGTCAGATGATCAGATTCGCAAATATTTGAGCAGAAAATAATTTAAGAGAATATAAATACGAAGTATACACTATAAAATAAAAAAATAACTGAAAAGTAATAAACTAATATCATCAGTATAACCATAATTGCTTTATCAAAAAACTGAAAACATTGTACATGAAGCGCAACAGAATGAAATTTGACCTAGACTACTGCTTCCACAAATTGAAAAACTTTCTTGAATACCAAAAACGAAAAGTAAACTGAGACAAAATTATTCATATTGATCGCTTACACGCACAGTATTTCTATAAAATGATTACGCTCAATTACTATGATGAGATTTTATAAGTTTGAACAAAGTTTTTCTCAAAAGTTCATTTATTGCTGTTACCATAGCCTTGCACTCAACCCGATGAAGAAGTGATCGCAGAGCATGGTTTTTGGTTTAAAATTGCCGTTAATGAAGTTTGCGTAAAGATCAATTAAAGGAGTCATTGGTTTCGTCGATTGCATATTAAAAGGTCCATCGCTCGTTGTAAAAAAAATTTGATTGATTATTTTTCATTGTGAAATAACTTATTTTTGAATTTGCATGTGGGTGATTTTAAAAATGCTTGTTTGTACTCATTTAGAGTAATGCCTTTTGTGTGTTTTAGCTAACGTTTAGATATCAATTCAGATGGTGTTTATCTGTATTTGAGTTTGATTTCGTGCTAAAATTAATATTAAGATAAATTTGTTACCTGATTAACGTTTTGTTTTATTGAAATTTTAAAAAATTATTTCAATGTATTGCACAAAACCATTGTTTATTTTAATTTTATTAAATTTTAATATATGTATAGTGTTTGTTTGAGTGTTATTTTTCACATTTGTAAAATTTTTCGCACAACGTTAAATAATTCAGAATCTAAAAGTTTTGTGATTTTGTTTTACAGAAATTGTAGATTTACATAACAATAATTTTTATTTGTTACTATAATGTAATTAAGCCCGTAATAATTTAAAGATACAGTTTGATCTGTGATATAATTGAAGTTTCATTAATTTTGAATTTCTATTTTTTTTTTTTTTGGTAATAATTTTTAAAAGAAATTTTAGAATATTAACGTAGTCATTAGCAATTGTTATCGAATTTGTTTTGTTTGGTATACATTACGAATACTAACATTTTGAATGGCTTTTATGAATCAAAGATATAGATCATCGATTGGTATAATTGATTTTGGCATTTATAAATTTTAGGTTTTTTGAGTTTCGTTAGATTGTATAATTGATTAGTTTTGAACAGTTATTTTTGTTTCAAATGATTTTAGCGAAATTTATCGAAATGTTTAATGAGTTTGGGTTTATTTTGGTTTTGGTTTAATATGAAGCTTAATTTTGTTGAAGTTTAGGTGAATTTTAAATATTTTTAGTAGAATTTTAGTAGATAGTAGTTTATTTTTGAGTGTTTTCGTTTTGCCAATTTAAGATCTGTTCGACGTTTTGCTATAAATGTGTTTAACAGGTGGTGCCTTTTAACAATTTTTACCGGAATTTGACTTGTTAGGTTTAACGAGTTTTTCAAAATTAAAAGAATACCATGAGCTGTGCTTAAAAATTTTTTAGCTGTTTTAGTGAAACCAAACTATATTATTGGGTTATATGTTAAAGTCATAGTTCGGAAAATTTCCATTTGACATTATCAGGTTCGTTGTTTGGAGCTTGAACTGAAATTCTTTAATGCTTTTTTAAACCATATTGACTTTCTTTTTTCTTTGGTTTTCCTCAACTTTGTGGTTTTTGTTGTTTTTTGAAGGTGTTTTGTGTTGCATTTGCTGCGGTTTTTTTTGTTATATATTTATGTTCTGTAAACTTTGTCCGTCTTTCTTGTTTTTTTTAAAGTTTTTTTGGTGTTTTGTGTGTGTGTGTGTGTGTGTTTTGTGTGAGGGTGTGTTGTGTGTGGTGTGTGTTGTGTGTGTTTGTGTGCGGGGTGTGGCGTTTTTCCCGTGCGTGCTTTTTTGCGCGATGCACGTTGCGTGCTTTTTTGTGTGCGTGTGTTTTCTTTCTGTGTCTTTTTCTGTGCTTTGCTGTGTCTGTGTCGGTGTTGTCGGTGTCGGTGTCGGTGCGGTCGGTGCGGTGCTTTGCGGTGGTGGGCCCGGTTGTCCCTGCCCCCGTGGCGCCGGGCCTGCCCGGGGGGTGGTGCCCGTGCCCTTTTTTCGGTGTCTTTTTGTCGGTGTTGTTTCGGTGTTGTATGTCGGGTCGGGGCTTGTCGGTCTGTGTCTGTGTCGTGTCTGTGTTGTGTTTTGTGTTGTGTCCGTGTCTGTGTCCTGTTTGTGTCTGTTCTGTGTTGTGTCTGTGTGTTGTGTTGTGTCTGTGTTGTGTTGTGTCTGTTTGTTTTTGTGTCTGTCTGTGTCTGTGTTTGGTCGTGTTGTGTTGGAAATTGTTTTCTGTGTTGTGTTGTGTTGTGTCTGTGTCTTTTGTTCTGTTTGTTCTGTGTTGTGTTTTTTGTGTCTTGTTGTGTTCGTTCTGTGTGTGTGTTGTTTGTGTTTTGTGTTTTTTTGTTTTGTTTTTTTGTGTTTTGTGTTGTGTGTTGGTGTGTTGTGTTGTGTTGTTTTGTGTTTTGTTTTTTTCGTTTGTGTTTTGTGTTTGGTGTCGTGTGGTTGGTTGTTTCCCGTGGTCTGTGCTGTGGGGCGGTCTTGTTGTGGTGGTGCCGTGGTGTGGTTTGGGTTGGTTTGTGGTGGTGGTGGTGGTGTTGTGTGTGTGTGTGTGTGTTGTGGTGTGGTGTTTGTGTGGTGGGTGCTTGGGTGGTGTGCCCTGGGGTTCCCGGGGGTTGTGGTGGTGTGTGTGTGTGTGTGTTCTGTTGTTTTTTTTGGTTTGGTGTGGTGTTCGTGCCCGTGCCCTTGTGCCGTGTCCCGGTTGCGGTTTTGTTCGGTCGGGCCCGGTGGTGTAGTGGTGTCGGTGTCCGTGTCGGTGTTTCGGTGTTTGGTGCGGTGCCCGGTTTTCCGGTCGGTGTTGTCCGTGGTTTTGGTGCGGTGCTGCGGTGGCCCGTGTTCCTGGTGCCCGGGTTTGTCCGTGTCCGTGTCCTGTCCGTTCGGGTTTTGTCGGTGTCGGTGTCGGTGTGTCCGGTGGGCCCGTGCGTGCCGGGTGGTGTGCCGTTTTTGGGCGCCGGCCGTGTGGCCCGTGCCTGTGTCGTGTGTGTCCGTGTCGTGTCTGTGTCCGTGGTCCGTGTCCTGTTTTGCCGTGTGTGTCTTGTTGTCGTGTCGCGGTTTGTGTGTGTGTCGTGTTCGTTCGTGTCGTGTTGTGTGTGTGTGCGCGTTGCGTGGCGTGGTGCGTGTCTTGCGTGTGCGTGCAGCGTGCGTGTGCGTGCGTACGTGCGTGCGTGCGTGCGTGTCGTGTGTGTGTGCGTGTGTGTGTGTGTGTGGTGTGTGTTTGCAACGACCACAATGTATTTTTTGACTGATAAAGATGTTCTTCCGTTGCACGCTGATTTGTCTACTTGTTTGCCCAATATATGCTTGCTGAAAATTTGCATAGAATTTCGCAAATACCTTGACCTTTGATTTTGGATTTGCAGAATCGTAGCAATCTTATTATCTACTGTCAATATAGTTTTAATTTATATATATATATATATATATATATATATATATATATATATATATATATATATATATATATAATATATTTAGTTAGTTAACTAGTTAGTGGGAAAGCTAAAGAAGGCTTTGAAAAGGGGGGACTGGGATGGACGTAAGTTTAGAGGTGCACCCAATACTTAAAAGCGATATGAAAGGAAAAGCACATGTCTCAGACTTAGTAGCGTCACTGTAAAGAATCTTCTTTCCGTTTTACATAACTACAACTATTCGAGCTTAGGCGATTGGTTGGGTAATGTATAGATTACGACCACCCAGCAACATAATGAACATCTAGTGGCTATTTTAAAACGTATTTGGTGGCCATGAGAAATAGCTAACATTCAAGGTTCCACCAAAGGTCCGAAAATTTCTTTAGCCCGATGTTAAATAACTCCAGGTCTATTGTTAAAGAAAACCTTTAATTAAAGGCGAACACGGTGGAATAACCAATTCGCAAAAACTTATCAATGAATTTTAAGCAAAACACAAAACGTTAACCTTAACCAAAAGGAAAGCATATAACGCAGTTTTCGGTCAAGGTAAAGATCGCCGTTTTCCGGTGACCGGGAAACCCCACAATGGAAGAATAATAAAGCCCAGATACAAATAGTTTGAAAGCGGAATGAAGTCAATCCTTAGTTTCAAAGTGGCACAAAATGTTTTCTCAGAAAGTTAATGTATAAATTTACGGCACAAATTAAACTGGTTTGTTCTAGATTTAAAACTAAATTAAGGTTCAAAGATCGTATTTTATTAAGCCATGTTATACATTATGTTAAGGTAAAATTAAAAGGCGAAAGAATGGAATCCATGATTTGATCAGTGAGCGAATTATATAAAATATGTTTATATTAATGAAAGGAAAATATATGTGAACGACTTTGTAGTAAGTATTTTGAGTATGAAAGATGATTAAAGTGATTAGTGAGTTAGTGAGTATAAATAGTGAGACATGAGTTTAGTTGAGTTATGAGTATTGAGCAATATTACTTATTTGTTGAATTTGAATTATATAGTATATTGATTAAGAGTTTATTAGTGAATTATAGTTAAGTGAATGAGTTAAATGAGTTAGTGATTAGGAATTAGAATGAGTAGTAGTTATGAGTTATTTAGTGAGTTAGTGAAAGTGACATTAGTAGTAGTTAAGTAATAGGAGTTATGAATTATGAGTTAGTGAGATTAGTACAGTGAATTAGTGAAGTTAAATGAGTTTGATTATTGAGTTAGTATTAGTTATAAGTGAGAGTGAGCTTATTGAGTTAGTGAGCTATGAGTTATGAGTTTAGTGTAAGTTAGTGAGTTAGTGGTTATGAGTTAGTAAGTTAATATTAGTGAGTTTATTGTGATTAGTTGATTAAGTTAGTGAGTTAAGTGAGTTAGTGAAAGTTAGTGAAGTGAGTTAGTGAGTTAGTGAGTTAGTGAGAGTGAGTTAGTGAAGTGAGTTAGTGAGTTAGTGAGTTTTAATAATTAGTACAGTGAGTTAGTGAAGTGAGAGTGAGTGAGTACAAAGGATTTAGTGATTGTAAGTAACTTTTTGAGTAAATTGTGATTGAGTTTGATTAGTTTATGATTAATGAGTGCGTTAGTGAGTATATAAGTGAGGGAGCAAGTGAATGAGTAATGTAGTACTGAGTGAGTATATATTCCTATCGTGCATCTGATGCTGTGCACATGTGTTTGTGTATGTATGCGAGTATCCACGATAACCCCAAAACTGTGAGAAGTAATAACTTGAAATATTGTACTTCATTTCATTTCTCGTTGACTGCTTAGAGTTTGGGAAATATCCAGCGGCAGACACAGGGTTTATTATGCGCAGCTCTGGGTTTATGTCAGATATTTTTTAAACAAAAGCACATAATGCCAGCGTAGATATGGATTTAAAAATTATTAGTTAATTACGTTCTATGCAATTTTTTGATATGATCAACTTTAAAGAGAAGATATAATTTAATTTTACATAAGTTTTCTTTATTGGAAGACCTTAAAATCAATTCAGTAGGATTTAAAAAGCTTAAACTACATTATCGATATTTTCAGGTTGGAATCTATATGTTTATTAACCTCTATCTGATATAAAGTCTAAACGTCTATCATTATTGTTCTTTTTATATTATTGCCTGTTTTTATTATGAATGCTCTACAAAAGGGGTTGCATAATTATCCTAAAAGAAGGTAGTATTTTACTTTTTTTTTAATTTTAAGATTCATAAATTAAAAATGATGATTTTTAACCGTTATCGTTTAATAGTTAGAATTAACCATTAGTAATATATACTGACTTCCATTTTTGTTGAACGATTTTATTGAAATTTTCGTCAACGATGTCTTTCATTAAAACAAACAAACGATTAAAATTTGAATAAAATCTGGGTTGTAGTTTTTTTTGGTTTTTTCCTTTTCACCTAGTAACAATAAGTTTGAAGAAATAAACCAATCAGTGTGTAATTAACTGTCAATGTTGCAAATTGTTTGGTCATAATTTCGTTCTGAACTTGGGAACAATGCCAAGAGTACGTCAACATCAACATTTTCCAATTGACTGATTTTGAACGTGGCGTATTATTGGCATGAGAGGCCGGACTTTCGCTAAGAGAAATTGCTCGTGTTAAACCGAAATGTTACAACGGTATTGAGATGTTGGTCCAAATGGTTCGAGTAAGGGGTGCAACAACGTCGCCCTGGATTTGAACGTCCGCGCAGGACTAAAGATCGCGAATAACGTCGCTTAAGATTTTTGGCCACAAGAGACAGATTTTCAACAACTCGATCGATTGCAAATGATTGGATGAGAGGTGTAGGACCCAGAATGTCAATGTCATCTGTTTATCGCCGGATAAGGTCTTATGGGCTGCGTTCATATCGTCCATTTTTATGTCTTCCTCTTACACCACTTCACCGTCTACGCAGGCTAGAATGGAGCAACGAAAGAGCGAATTTGGCGCAAGAATGGCATCGAATTGTGTTTAGTGACGAGTCCCGATTTTGCTTGTGGCCCACGATGGTCGTAGGAGGGTCAGACGGATGCGTGGAGAACGTAAAAATCCAACATTTTTTGTGGAACGCAACACAGCCCTCACAAGGAGTGATATGGGGTGCAATATGTTACGGTAGCAGATCACCCTTGGTCTTCATTGATGGCAACTTAAACTCCGCTGGTTACATTGCCAATTGCTAGAACACGTTGCGCTTCCATATCTTCAGGGGCTGGAAAATCCCATTTTCCAACAGGATAATGCTCGCCTTGATACGGCGAGGGCTACAACACGTTTTTTGGAAGAAGCTAACATTGCCGTCCTCCCATGTCCTGCTCGGTCGCCTGATTTGTCGCCTATTGCTGAGGTCGGTAGGCGACTGGGTAATTTACCACACCCTACAGATAACTTACACGATCTCCGGCTACGGATTCAAGAAGCTTGGGTTGGTAATCCACAGGCAGCTATAGGTCATTTGATTGATAGAGTGCATTACAAATCGTGGCGGAGCTACTCATTATTGAGAAAAACATTTTTAGTTCTTGTTCTTTTGTTTTCAAATTTTAATCGTTTGTTTGTTCTAATGAAAGACATCGTTGACGAAAATTTCAATAAAATCGTTCAATAAATTCTAGATGTTGCAATTTTATGGAAGTCAGTATACCTAAAGAAATTAAATTTGTATTAATCATTTTTTTAATTTCTACTTTGTGAGTTGGAAGGTCGTATGTTGTTCCATACCACATATTTCAAAATGAATACTTTTAAATTTACACAGTCACAAAGTCAGTTTCGAATTACTGTTTTGTTCCCTAAATATTTACTGATACACTTCAAAATTACTTCAAACCCTTGCAATTGTTATAACAAACATTTTTTTCCCGCTAGAATGTTGAAGTTAAATTCTCACTTAGCAAGCAATGTTGGATAAATGCTAAATTGGTTTTTTCGCCTTATTTTTAACACAAGAATCTGCAGTTGAAACATGATCAATCATTTCGCAGACACTAGATTATTAAATTCTCATTCGAGGCGAATACTATAATGAATTCTTGATTTTGATCGTCTTACAAAGCGTTCAGATTTTTTGCACTAGTGCACCTTATTCTATTTATTATTCGAAATATGGAAAATCATACCTTACAAATGATATAATTAGAAAAAACTAATCTAAAAGTTCAAATAAAAAGTAAAAATTACATTTTCATTATGTTTTTGTGCAAACGAAAATCTTTTTTTAACATCTAATTTATTTTTTGTGAAATTTCGTTTATGTTCAGACAGATAAACAAGTACAAGTACGACTGTACTTGCCTTAGGCCTCAATAAACGAAATTATACAAAGTTTAATGATAACCAACGCAGCATTTAATTAGAATATAAATATAGGAATAAATTATATTTTTGATCTCTTACTAATTTAAGTTTTAACAAAATTACTTAAGGTTTCAAACGTTTTTTTTTTATCAAAGTAGGCACATCGTTAACTAATCTAAAATGTTTGATGTGTAAATTTAAATTATCTGCTATGCTGTGTAATTTTACAGGAAATTTAACACATTCTCATTTCGTTAAGTCAATATTTACTGAAGTTTATTTTACTGTAAGTGTAGAACCAAAGGAAACTTACTAGGATTTAAAAAATTAATACCTCATTATTAACATACAAATACATTTATCATAAATTCATTATTTAATCTTATCAAATATTTCTAAAATATATATTTATATCTTAAAGATATAAAAAAATTACCCAGACATAGAACTTAAACATATCGATTAACTATGTTCTACGCAATTTTTGATACGTCACGTAATTTTACCGACAGAAATTCATAAGGCTGAATTTAAGTATTAGTTAAACTTTTTTTCAATATCTGTTGAATTTGCATTCTAGTAAGGGGTCCTAATAATAACTCGTAGGACAGGTATAGGAACATGCTCCGGCGCCTGTGCCCCATTGTCTTGACCTCCTTGAGTGAAATCTGAATTTGTGACACCATCTAGTGGAGTATTTCTGGGATTAATTAGGGTTTGTTTGTGGCGTTATCTGGTAGTACATGGACTAACAAATGTTATCTGTAATATAGCCTAGCTTTACTAATTAACTGCTTATGTAAGACCGTATACTTTGGAACATTCACATAGGCGATTTTTTTAAGATGGGACTTAAAATTATTTGGCTATGTGTGATCTAATTACTAAAACGCGGATTAAAAAGCATTTGTTTTTGGAAAATAAGCGCTTATAATAAGCCCTTAAACTTGAAAAAAAAGCACAAACAAGCCAAAATAAGCACTTAAAAAGCTAAATAAGCACTCGAAAGAACCTAAAAAAGCAAAAAATTCAAAAGATAATTTCAGTAGAAATTTTATTAACAAAATAAAAACACTAAATACCAACCAAGAAATTTGTAACTTAAAACAAAAATATTAAACTGCATGATAAATAATAAATACATAATTAATTAACAATATTGTAAAAGCAATTTATGATAATGTATTTTTCCAAATTTTCCGTTGAAAAAGATTGTCTACGGTCGGTTTAAATATTCTTGTAGATAGAGAAACTTCTTTCTACGTCCACCGACGTTATTGGTGCATATTTAAATGCATTAGCTGCAATAGCAAAATTATCAACCGTTTTTTCTCCTCTTAATAATTTTGCCGTATTAGCAAGTGCTTGAAATTCTTCATTTTTCAGAAGAACACCCTTTAATTTTTTATTAACTACCTCTCCAATATGTCCACGCACATCCTCTCTATGCTGTAGGAAATTATCTACAACTTTTATAGAATCCACGAGCGGTAGATTTTTCTTTTCTAAATTTTTGATAGATTTACAGACATACCAGTAATTTGCTTTCAAGAATTCCAAATTTTGTAGTAACGCATCATCTTTTAAAACTTCTTGACACTCTTTAATTGATACTGCAGCAGTTTCAGGTGGTAAATCACACACGAACCTTTTAAATTTTTCTATGTGTTCTGCATAAAATATAGCTGCTTTTAACCAGGTGCCCCATCTAGTGAGAATGGGTTCCGGGAGTAAAGGACATTTGGCAACTGGTCTTTATAAGCTTGAATCCTAAGAGGCGCCTTTAGAAAAATTTTCTTTCCGTTTTTAATTAAGAGATTAACAAGCGGAAATTGAAGTTTTATTATCTCAGCTATTCGAGATAATCCATGTGAAAGGCACGCACAGTAAATCATATTTTCAAAACTTTCAAAACCTGGCCACTTTGACCATGTAAGCCGCCGCATCAGTTACCATTAACAGCATTTTTTCATTTGGCACGCGATGTGGCAGGAATAAAGTAGTTCTAGCAATTGCGGAATGATTGATTTTTTGCAAGAAAAAGGCGCCACAAAAAGCATTTATGCCAAGAATATGAAAAATAAGCAAAATAAATCAAATTATCTGAAAAAAAGCAAAATAAGCAAAATAAAAGTACTGTCAAATGCTTGCATTTTTTGTGAAACGTGTAAATCCAAAAGCATTTGGAACTGCTTATGTTATAGACAATTAATCAAAATGCTATAAATCCGCGCTCTACTAATTACATTGGTCGTATCTGAATTTGTTACTTGAAGAGTGTTTTTAAGATGGGACTTATTTTTATTAGTAGATAGACCGTAAATAAAAAACGTATTAACCAAATCAAAACCAGTCACCAAAATAATCAGAAAACCTGCTTTACTACGGAGTTTTTTGTAAGAGTAATATGATCATCCTCAATTACACGTTTTGACGTGTTTTCTTGACAGTATTTGATTTCGGTCAATCAAAAACCTCAAGTAATAATAATTATTATTAAAAACTTTTATCTCCTTTATTAGAAGTTATAAACAACCTGTTTTCAAAAATGCCTGTGCACTTTGCTTATAAATCATAAAATTAAAACAAAATGACTAGGATACATTAAGCCTTGAAATTAAATCAAAATAAGTGATTTATGACAGGGGTGAAGGTCCAAGAACAACTTCCTAAGTATGTACCTGTCTATAAGTTAGTGTTATGCCTTTATTAGAGTACATAATTGAAAGACGGCTGCTTATTTAGTGTTAGGATTTTTTCATTAGAATTGCTTAATACAATTTTTGTTTCGTGTCACTTGAGATTGATCTGACTGATCGATTCATTGGCTGGATTGAATAACGACTCAGCTTGCTTATAAATAGCACCTGTCTTACAAGTTAGTGTTAAGAGTATTTGATCAATATAGTTACGCCGCACATCGCTAGAAATATTTTAAGACCCTTCTTAAAGAACATTTCAAGCAACAAATTCAAATACGACAAAATACTCTATTAGTTAGAGTGGTGTAATCACGCATCTCTCCACTTAGGAATGACGTCAGGGTTGTGGCGAAAAATAGTTTCAATAGCGCATCTCGAACCGGGTGAATTGAGACGATCTCAAGTTGTAGAAGTCCTCCCCTTACTACTACTATACAGGCTCTTGAGACTGGCACTCTGGATTAAGATTCATCACTTTTGGAGTGTACAAGTTTTTATACCTGGCAGGCCGCTGAGATTGACCGTCTGTGCCAATCGCCATCATCATCACCAGGATCCGCTCTGATCTATTAATACAAGTTCCGAACGTCGAACGTGTATTAATTCCCTCTAACATTTTACGTGTACGTGTGTCTATTGTGACTTAGACACTTTGTGCTAATTTGTATGTTTAAGGACTACAAACACTATTTTGTGTTTAATTACGAACTTGTATTATTTTAGATTAGGACTTGTATTATTATTTTACTGTAGATTAGAATTTATATTATTTTCACGAGCTGTACATATCACTCTAAGTTAGGACTTATTTATTTATATCGGACTGGCCGACATAGACGCTTGTTTTATCAGTGTCCTGTTGCAAATTTTTTCACGTAACTTGGTGCACGAGCCCGTGTTCACATCGCCCCCAGGTGGCGTCATTTATTGTATATCACTTTCACGCTACATACTGCACTGTATATTATATGTGACTGTTTTGGCATTGTGCACGTGTGTTACAAACTAAAGCAGTGTTGTGCAACGTGTACCGGAACCGCGTCCGTGTATCAGTACCATGTACAGGAAAATAATTTTAACCCCATCTTAAAAACACTCTTCAAGTAACAAATTCAGATACGACCAATGTAATTTGATAATACATAGCGAAAATAATTTTAAGTCTCATCTTAAAAAAAGCACCTACATGAACGTTCTGGAGGATACGGTGTTACACAAGCAGTTAATTGGTAAAACTAGACTTTATTACAGAAAACATTTATTAGTCCATATACTACCAGATGGCGCCACAAACTAACCCTAATTAGTCCTAGAAATGCACCATAAATTCAAATTTCACTCAAAGGGGTCAAGAGAAGAGGGCGCGGGCTCTGGAGCATGTTCCTACACTTGTCTTACGAATTAGCATTAGGACCCCTTATTAGAATACAAATTCAACAGATATTGAAAAAAAAATTTAACTAACACTTAAATTCAGCCTTATGAATTTCTGTCGGCAAAATTACGTAACGTATCAAAAATTGCGTAGAGCATAATTAATCGATACGCTTAAGTTCTATGTCTGGGTAATTTTTTTATATCTTTAAGATGCAACTATTTTAGAAATATTTGACAAAGATGAAAATTGATACTAATAAATATTAATAATAAAAACAGATTAAGTAAAATCTTTTTATTATGAAGATCATTCGCCATCTTTACAGGTCTTATCTATTGATTCCTCTTTATCTTCTTCTGGTAATGTGATCCCGTAATAGTTTTTCGTTACACATTGAAAATCTTGAAAATCCTCGCGCGTGGGCTGATAACAGGGCGACTTCACCACATGCCTCCAAATTATCGATCTCTTGTCTTTATGTATTCAAAAATAAGTAAAAGCTTAAAAACAAGCATATATATTTAGGTTCACCTTCATAATCCTTCATTAAACCGATAGTGTCGTTTTCAAACACTACCTTATAATTAATCATATTACAAGCCTCTACCAGCAGCTCGTCAGTTCATTATAATCCGCCCCGAAACAATCCCAAAATCTGATTAGCTGTTAAACATTCCATGTTATGATATGCTCTTCCAACAGAACTATATTAACTAAACTGAAATGTACGTATTTATAGTATCTTTCCAAGGTCATGTTGTCGTTGAAGAATTACCAAGGCCAACTTCAAGACACCCGAGGTCAGACCCTCAAAGTCAGGCCCAAGGTCAACGTCAGATGCTGTCGTTATTCCCTTTATTGGACCTTTACTTACGCCATATTCATTTAATATTTCCCACGGCTTCTCCCTATCCACTCGGTCATATGTTTCCTCCCAGGTCTACAAACGCACAATACACTTTTGAAGTTAACACATTAAAGAAAAAAATGGAAAAATGACATGCTTCAGAAGTACTTTCGGCAGATATATAATTTCGCGATAAACCAAAAATTTCAATATTTTTAACACCGAAATATCGATAACTTACTTTACGTTCTAACAGGACCCCGCCTCCTCCGAGATAGGCGAAGTTGTCTAATGATGAAGCGTTCTATACTAAAATTTCAACAATTTTTTTTTGCTATTTTAAATATTTGAAACTAGAGTAACACTCCATAAGACTGTGTCGTACTAACAAATTTTGGAACTTTAATCAATAGTTTTGATTTAGTGCGCTTGAGAGCTATGCAGTTCACTCAGATTGAGCAATTGTTCTGTTGTATAAATATTTTTAAATAAATTTTATTTTGCGGCGCCAACACGACACTTCTACCCTAACGAAGATGGGTCTGAACATTGTTCTACTTGGTTTCTATCCAATGGGATTTGGCAATATAATGTAGGTTTACCATGGAACGGCCGTCGGACAAGTGCCTTTTCAAAACATACTTGTAACAAGTTCAGAATGCGAATTATTGGTAGATACCCACGGTACGACTAAAATCACCATTTATTGGCAAATGTTGGAGTCGCAAGTCCTTGTACCACAGAGCGAAGTGTTATGTAAAATCAGTCTGAAGGGACAGTGGAAAAGAATACCTGAAATAATAGATAGCCAACATCTACAAGTAACAAAATGGTAAATCACATAACCAATGAGGTAACAATCATTGAAACACAAAAATACTCGCCAGTAATCTATATGCGCTTGGCTAATTGTATATACAGATTGCATTCAATTCCTAAACAACCGTTTGAGTAGTCAAATTGACGCTCATAGTGGTAATCAACAATTAGAAAAGAAGTAAAGTAACTATAATTTTTTTTAAATTTGGAATAACTGGTTATACGATAATTAACAGTAGAATTGTGACGCTTTCGAATAATTATTTGAGGTAATTGTATTATTGATTTCAGCATCACTGCTTACAATATTTAATATTTCATGGTTTGGGTTTGATGAAGATGTGGAATGAACGCATCTGCCGAGGCTTGATAAAAACATCGAACAAAAGTCTGTCTTTAATTAATGAGGATGTCGAGGGAACATCTACAAATTGTATAATTTTGGACAATTACGAGTTTTTTACTGTCTGAATTATTTATTTAAGCTTCGCGGTCATGCAAGAGCGCTTTATTGTTTATAGATCGCCTACAGGATCTACATCTACAGTGGCTGACGATTGTCTAAGTGAATGGATAGTATATTTGCGGATTTAGTAATTTTAGAAACTTTGCACTTCTTCTGGTCATTTTCTGAATCTATTATCTGGATTTATTGATACTAATAATAATGAATAATTAACAACAATAGTTACCTTTATTAGGCAAAGGTCAGATAGACCTAGTGGGGAAATAACTAAGGCTTTATAAGCAAGTGGGTTTGATGTAAGAGGTCTAAATGAAGTGGTCATCAGGGATTCAAGTCGGTTCGGTAATCGTCTGTGTGAGATCACATAAAATAACAAACAGTTCTCCACTATCACTAGGAGGATTAGTGGTAGACGAAAATGAAAGTCAATTAAAGTTATGGACATTAAAATCTCCGTGACTTGAGGTATCACCAGAGAGAAACTAAGTCAGATGATATTAAATTTTCAAACTAAGGTAATCAAAACTATCTTAAAAGTTACCGTTATTCCGAGACAGATAGATGCAGCAGTACTGTTTCACAAATTTAGAACCAAAATGTTGTCCTATTTTTTATTCCTTAAAGAAGAAAACTCTATAAGCAATGATGTCATTGTGATAGGCATACACTTCTTCTTTGTCTCGAAAGTTAGACTTAAGATTGTGTAGGGGAAACTGCAATCCGGATGAATCGGAGCTTTCAGAATAGATGCTTCAGATAGAAACGGAATGTCAGGTTGTAATTTTTCAAGATGTTGGTGAATAGCATTAAGATTAATGTTACAATAATGGATCAGGAAGTGAGTACTAGAGCAAGGTCGTTTAAGTCCTGCCCACCTGGACATCTGAACGGGGCAGGGTTCTATGTCCGAAATCTTTTATCCTAGAAACTACCGCCAACTAATTTCAAATTTTGGATTTTTAATCCGATCAGAAGATTACAGAGAAAATTAGAGGAAGAATAGGATGATAATGGATTAAGGATAACGAAAGTATGACCGACTGCCCTTATAGAGCTCATAAAATTCGAGAACCAATATTAAGGATGTAAAGAGCCAGAAAAGTAGTAAGCAAAATAAATTTCTATTATTTCAAAATTATGAAGATAACAGTTTATTGAAGAATTGATTTAGTTTCAGTGTCCAGGTGCGGTAACAAACGGCACCTTCGGGCACGCACCAGTTTCCCCCTTCAATGTGTGCAAAGCCATCGCGCCATATTTCGCAAAAACTTCCATATAATTCGACACTTCTCTGCAGAACACTTGAAACGAGTTAGTAGAGTAATGGAACCGCGACCTGCTTAGCATTCGGGTTAGATTCCCGTTACCGTCTACATTGTATGAGGTTTATTCAGGGGGTTTTCCTCGTGCACATGTAGCGGCATGGTTACTGTATATACGCACACCACCATTTAGGCGCATGCTGGGGTAGTATTTTCCCTCTCAGAAACCTAACTCCGCTCCTTCCGATCCTATACTGACCGCACACATGCTATATACGTAATGTACGTATGTGTAACGCCCTATCATTGGGATTTACAATAGTTTATTTATTTAAGAGCTATATGCTGTGGGCGCGGCATAGCTTTCAAGTCGGAATATTTTGGGGAGATTCTTATTTTATTCACAATTGCAAGATCCACACAAAACCAACGATTGATTTCCTATTTATAACCGTACTAAAATATGTAACTTAATCTAAAAATATTTTACACTTAGTACTACGAAAATATATAACATAAAAGATTATTATAAGGGAAAATGAAATTAGGTTCCTCAGGTGGCAGGGTGACTTATGTAAATGAAACTGTTTAAAATACAAACCTGGGTTGCAGGTGCAACTCCTTTGTGCGATGATATTAAATTACTTCTGTTACCACAAATCAATTATTCAATAATCTCAATAAAGTTAGTTTTATAATAATTTCTTTCAGTATAAAAGAAATCCCAAGCGCTCGTAAATGTGAAGTGTATTTTATTGTATTCTTTATCTAGAATTTCGTACACAATGACCTGATGACGATGTGCGGTTAAAAGGGAAATGAATCTATAAGTAGGTTACTGTGCCGTGAATGTCGTTGCTTTCTAGCTTTAAAACGTTTATTTACCAAATACTGTATTAATTTATTCCCTAGGTTGATTTCAGGGTTTATTGGAATTATGTTGTTTGTTTATACAATAGAAGTAACTGGACAGGTAATCTATAAAGGTGTATAGGATGCTGGTTTAAAAATGTGTAAGAAATACGAGGATTTCTTATTTAAAAATTTTTAAGCACGAGAGATTTTACGTGCTCTATTAAATCGGATCTAAATAGATTTCCTTTTTAAAAGAATTAAGTTGGAGATTTCTACTTTTACATTTACTAAAATTGAAAGATTTTTAATCTTTCTTTCGGGACGTAGATATTATGTAAAGAAAATTTACTTTCTTTCTGGAAGCGGTGGTTGGGCGGCATTAATTTCGGGATACAGACATTTGAATGTCAGTATTTTAGGACGTGGCTTCTAGTGGTTCCACAAAACAAATCTGACTGAAACAGGGATTTGGATGACTATATAAACTGATCTTATACCTGCACGTCGGTCGTGTTAGTATAATAAGGTTGTTTAGGAAGGGATATCTAACGCAACGGGCAATACGCTCCATGGGATAGATAGAAGGAATGCTAGAACTAACAGGCATACGTCTTTTGAACAAGTACAGGTACAAGAACCACCTCTGATGGCCTACGCCTTAGGGCATAATTCTGGTAGGAAACCTCAGTACTTTTCAGTAATACTCCTGAAAGTAAAGAGGAGGATTTGTGTAAGGTATATTTGTTTTTCTCGGGTCTACACTCCCAGGAAGTGTCAGTGTTGTGTATGTATGTACAGGCAAGATCGATTTATAATCTACCAAAGGCAGAAACGGAATCCTTCTAACTGGTCGCATTATTATGATAAAACAAATTATAACTTACTCAGATGTACTGGCAGGTGATAGTAAAATAAACGCCGCGGTTCAATAGGTCGTAGGGGGCCTCAGCAAGGAAGCGGTTAGGCGGATGATTGCTTCAGGACGGTAGCGGAAATGTAATTAGATGGTTTGTTCAAGACGTTTTTTTTGTTAGTATGCTCATGCTTATAGTCAGCATTTATTTATTTATGCCTTACATATATATCTTACTCGTAGACTGTTCAGAAGTCCTTCTCTTCAGCCCTGTTCAATCCATGTTTGCTGGTGTTGCGATGTTTTGTGTTACTGTATAGTTTACAATCATAAGATGTGTTTATTTGTGGTGTGAAAAAAAGAAAAAAGATTTATTTATTTAATAATTAATAATGCGTTAATTAGTTTAAGTGTGTGTGTTGTTCAGTGCGGTGTAGCGTGTTTAGTGTGATTATTAGATTCGTCGTCCGGTTTCTTGCTAGGTTGTTTTCGAATAGACGGGGGGATGCGGAGGGCATATGGGATGTTGTCTAGGGATTCTATCTCCTTGGGGAGGTCGTCAAGGAGTTGTGTAAGGATCGCGGGAGGATGCTTGAGTTTTATTTTAGGTTTTCTTCGTGGGAATTGGGGAAGACGGTAGTTGTAGGGTGTGGCAGGGATAGTATCGCAGAAGATTCTTTTATGTGCAAAGTTTTTCTGTACCTGAGAGGTAACCTGTGTATGCGTCTGAGTATTCGGCGTTCACAGGAAGCAATAGAGGAAAGGTGATTGGGGTTTATGTTCGTGTATATGGGTGCTCGGAAATCCATAACAGGGCGAATATATGTTTTGTAAGTGTGTTGTAGTGTTTTGGGGTGGCAACCTCTGATTCTACCCGGAGGGCGCCCAGTAGGTTTGCGCGGTTTCTTATCCTGTTAAGTGTTCTTTGTACATCGGGGAGCCAATTGAGGGTTCTAGTAAAGAGGATTCCTAGGTAGGTGACTTCTTGTTGGAGTGGGAGTCTTTCTTGGTTTAGGGTGAGGGAAACGTTTCTGGAGGCAAGGTTTGGGAACTTATCTTCGGTGTAATTAGGATGTCGGAAGAGGATTGTTTGGGTTTTGGTGGGATTGACGGAGACTCTCCACCGGTTCGCCCAGTTGGAGAAGTTCCGAAGGGTTTTGGATATGAGGCGGGAGGCCGTTTCGCTGTTCCGATTAACCGTCCAGAAGGCGGTGTCATCCGCAAACTGCGCAACGACTACTCCGGGTTGTGTGACTTCGGGAATGTCGGATGCGAAGATAATATAGAGGATCGGGGCTAAGGCAGAACCTTGCGGTACGCCTGCTGTAGGTTGGAAAGGATATGAAAAGGTTTTGTATGTGGTCCGTGTCGAGTAAGTGTTTGATCAAGTGGCGTTTTTGTTGAACGCCACCCGCGTTAACTGTTCCTATAGACAGGTCCATTGAAAAGAGAAGTGATGAGGGGAGGTTAGGGGACGAAAGAAAGGAAATGAAGTAGGAATTTACTCCTGTCGGTAGTAGGGAGTGCTAAAACCGACTTTCGTACCGCTCCAAGTGCAGTACAAACGCCTGTCTAAGAACTCCCTGGCTACTAGGTCCATCCTCTTCGTGATAAGCTCGCGCCTATCAGGGAAGATAGTGAACAGAGTGAAGGAAAGGGCTCTCAGGAAGGTGTTGATCCTGAGAAAGTGCTCGTGGCTCTCATCGTCAGGATCGGAGGAGGTGGTGGAAGCTGTTTCCAGCTTGGAAAGGGGGCTATCTGGATAGGAGAGGATGGAATCTCACGCCGTTTCTCACAGTCGAAACTGTAAGTAGAGCGCGAGCCGCCGAGGTTATTGCACTTTGGCGAGGATATGGAAGAGCAGGCTTGGGATTTGTGGCTTCCGACACAGGAAGGGCACTTGAGGGATAGGGTAGGACACTCTACTGCTTGGTGACCCACCTGGTTGCAGGTGGAGCAGTACTTGGGAACTGGGTTGGGACTCGTGTGGGCTCCACTCGGTGGAGCAGTACTTGCGAACTGGGTTGGGGGTGTGTGGAGCTCGCTCCGTAGCGTCTGCCGAACATACAGACGCCGTTGTGCAAAAGGAAGTCGATCGAGGATTTGGAGTGCGTAAGGATACGGACAAAGGATGTGGGACGGTTGGTGGCTCTGCAAATAATACGGATGGCCTTGGTTACATGGGGAGGTCGATGGCCTGTGTTATTTCCTCAGGGGTAATGTCACGGTCAACCCCGCGGATGACGCATGACAGGGAAAGGGGTTTGGGTTCGGGTCGGGTGTGGGTTGGTCCGGACAGCTGGGATAAGGTAATGGACTGGGGTGCCAAAGGTTGCTTTAATGTATTTCTCTACTTCAGCGGTAGGGATAGGAGTTGAAGTTTTAATAAGGGAGGTGTGGTTGTGGTTGAATCGTAGATTGGAGAGTGGTTGGAGAGGGCGGAGGATGGTGTACAGTTTCTTCTGAGAAGTAACTGCTTGAGGGATATTGCGTAAGCAATAGCGGGGTTTAGGTTGGGTGACGGTTGAAGTGGAAGATGAGGATGAGAATGAGGACGAGGATATGGATAAGGTAGAGGGTGGTGTCCTGGTCATTGTCTTCGTTATCGTCGTGGTTGTCGCCGTCCGGGTCGCTTCTACCTGTAGCGAAGCTACGGAAGCGTAGGTTACGGTCTGTGTCGTCAGGGTCAGGGAAAGGGAAAAGGGACTGGGAGGTGCGGGTTTACCATTTTTACCATGGTGGTTAGTATTGGGATGGGGTGTGCAATAAATGCAAATGTATTTTGTTCTAAGAAGGTGGGGACTACCACCGAGGTGCAGCCTCACAACCCGCTGGTATAAGGCTTAGAGTAAGGAGTTCGATATAAAATGGAGGGTTTTGTTATAAGGATAGGTTTTAAGTGTAATAATTTAATTTACCCTTCGTGTGGTTGGATCCTGTTACTGGATGTCTTCGTTCGTTGTCCTTGGCGTTCTTCGTATTTCCTTGATGCTGTTGGTCCTGATGCTACCTTCGGTCCGACGGTCTTCTTATTCCTGATAAGGAATGTCTTTTTTATCCGGTTTCTCTTCGGTAGCGGTGTGTAAAACAGCGACCACTACTGCTGGTGAAAGCGGCGAAGATCCCGAAAAATTCCGGCGCGCTCGGTTAATTAGGTCGTTACGGTGTTATTAGTATAATTAGCTGTAATCACTTCGCGACTTGTCTGAACGAATGTTAGACAGGAAGTGCGTTCAAGACGGCAGGGGTTCCGCTTATGTAGCCCCATTGGGGAGGAAATGAAATACCTGGCTATTGCTTTCCTTTTTTTCCTGCAGAACACTTCTCCTGCAGAATATCCAGCAGAATATTTCTTTGCAACTCCGCTTCTCTGTTGTAATCTATTACTGTACCAGCATTCCTGAACTTCCACCAAAATTTCTCTGTTAGAGAAACATAATTTCGACCTGCGATCTTAAAGCAGCTTTCATTGCAATTTGTACTTATACTTATAAAGTATTTTAATATGCCAAAGTCCAACTTTTAGTTACAAAGATAAACATTTGCAATACCTGTCAATCCTTTTCCCACTAAATCATTCTAAAAATTAAGCTGACGAAAAAGAGGGACTAGCTACAGATACCGAGTTTCAGTTATTGGATGAATCACTTCGACGGTAGTGTGGATTTACAAGCATACGCAAACACGAAAGCACATTCACAAGCATACACACATGTACACACGCAAATGCACACGTACACACACGCAAACGCACATGTACACGGTCACGTACGCACACACACACACACACACACACACAGACACACACACACACACACACACACACACACACATAGACACACACACACACACACACACACACACACACACACACACACAGACACATACACACACAGACACACACAGACACATAAACACACAGACACACACTCACACACTCTCACTCACTCACTCACTCACTCACTCACTCACTCACTCACTCACTCACACACTCACCCACTCACCCAGTCACCCATTCACCCACTCACCCACTCACCCACTCACCCACTCACCCACTCACCCACTCACCCACTCACCCACTCACCCACACACCCACTCAACCACATACCCACTCATCCACCCACCCACCCTCGCGCACTCGCGCACTCGCGCACTCGCGCAATCGCGCACAATCGCGCACCACCCACACGCGCCACACGCACGCACACGCACAGCAGACGCACACGCACGCACACACAGCACCACACGCACACGCACACGCACACGCACACGCACACACACACACACACACGCACACGACACACACACACGCACACACACACACACGCACACGCACACACACACGCACACACACACACACGCACACGCACACACGACACACACACGCACACACGCACACACGCACACACACACAGCACACACACACACACACACACACACACACACACAGCACACACCACACACACACACACACACACACACACACACACACTCACATGCGCGCAGACACATACGGCACATGCTCATTTGTTTCTAGTAATAGTAATATATACAAATTACTTCGTTAATTTAATAGGTCTGCTATTAATTTTACACGTATTATTACCGGGAAAAATGACTGTTCATTTAGTATGTGTAGTCTATTAATTTATTTTTGCTAATGAGTAAAAATTAAAACTACATTGTTATGTACTAATTTACACTTTGATGTCTTAATTTTTTGTATGTACTACCGTTGATTATAGTACTGTGAGTGTATAATTTCTTTAAAGTTTATTGTTGTGTCTACGTGTTACGCAGGAAAAGGATTCCTTTAAAGGTGATAATCAATAGATAGTGAAATTTGTTTTTGTACCGACTAACGTTTCCGAAGAAAATATTTATAAAACCTTTACATTCGGATTTTCCGGTTGATCAAGTTTAAAGTTTGAAGCACATTCGACTTTACAATCCACATCCCGTGAGAATCGAACTTTAGTTAAAGAAAAACGGATGGATTTATCGTTTCAAGCTTTTTAGTCATGATCATTACAGTCATTAATCATCCTCAAAGTAATAAATATATGGAAATTTCGGAAAATAATGTTTTACATGAAAAATCGTTTACTTTCAAAACTGCGTTGAAACAATAACATAAACGTTGCAGGATTTTTATAACAGTATATATATCTAAATGCATTAGTTCATGTTTTTTTTAGTTTTAAATTATCTTATTTTAATTTAACGAACGGTATTATTAAACTCTTTTATCTACTTCGGCTGGATGACTAAAAAAAAACGAAATTTATTCCAAACATGTTTAACGTTGTGTAAAGATTATTGTTTGAGGTCTGGCTTAAAGTGCGCGTCAAATGTATATTTATCAACGGGTGGTATCATATTCTCATCCCTTCAGATCAAACTACTTTTGGCCAGTATCTTGGGATCAATTCAGTTCGGACTGAAGCGATCTTTCGGGAGCATGAAAGTCCTGGGTTATCGCCTCCACTACAAATATAGCGTACCTTCAGGGAATCATTTTATTTGATTTTTTCCAATTTTATTTAAGTAAATATTGTTTAAAAGCCTAGTTAACTTTCAAAAATTGTACGTTTCTACGCATTTGAATGACGAGCACTTTCCTTAAATAAACACTATGAATTTGCGCGTTTGTCCAACTTATTATTTACTGTATTTTAGTGGATAAATAATATAAGTGCATTACATTAATTTAATTTAAAGATTTTTAGTTATTCAAATAAGATAAAGAATTGCAATTTAGAGTATACACGAGAATTCTCGTCCGCAGTTTACTGAATATACTTATTAAAAATTCCTCGCTATTATGCTTTGTAGCACTGAGCGTTGTTAAATGAAAATTCGGCAAATAAGTGAAAACCAACATTTACACTGCGTACATTTTTTTTCAAGTCTCTATACAATTGATACATTGGGTTGCAATAAATTTATCAAAAATCATGTTCTTTTTTGGATAATTTGAAAGTGGAACAAGAAAATGCAAATCTATACTCAATACGAGTACCTTCATTGCATATTGTTATGGTTTATGTTATGCTTTACTCGTTTATAATAATAATTTTGTTACATTATTATCCAAGATTAAACTATTTTTAATCACACAAATTTAAGGTTTTCCGTAAAATTTGAAGAAAATTAAAAATATCTGGAAAAGCAATGAATTTAGATAACAAATATAACCTTTTGAGCAAATAAAATATAGGGGGGGTGCATTTAAAAATTTGAGATCATCATAATTTTGTTTTTTGGCTACAGATATTCATCGATGATTTTTGTTAGAGTTAGTTTTAATAGTAGAACATATTGTTTACTTTATTATGTAAAATAAACATTTATTTATTACTTCTCCATATACATAGTGTTTATTCCATAGCGATTTCGCTATAAAATGGTCAAAACTCTTTAAATACTCTATGGTTACGTATAACCTCATATTGTAAGAACAGGTTTGTGTTAACACGTAGTTATGAACCAATCTGTAGAGGTCGGCATATTTTCCAAATAACGCGCATATCATTGCCTACAATTTTTGTAAATGACTTTTTTTTTATTACTCTATCATAACGGAGTAATCGACCAACCACGCTCTAAATACTCACCTAGTATATGCGTAACTTTTAACTTTAAAAATGATAAATGTTGCATTGGCAACCAACCAAACAAGACAATTTATCAACAATTTTTTTCTCACTATGTACTCTATTATTAGTTAACGTATTTAACACACATTATAAGAGAAAATATCAAATTTGATCGAAATTATAAACGAAGCAACGTTTGTGTTTCATTTGTAAAATACAAAGATTATGGCAACAGTAACCTAACATTTTATTAACCCGTTTTTTCCCGGTGTTCCAATACTGTAACTGTTTATGTTTTCCTAGTGTTCCGATAGTGGAACATTCTAGATTATCCCTCTCCATTCAATAAACCTGCGCATGCACTGAATTTCCACTGCCATCTTGTCACTAACGTTTTGGTTGGTGTCTGATGAGGTTAGGTGTACAGGCTAGTTGTTTGTCTCTCATTTGCGCTCATTCTCCCAATTTTTTGCTGATCTCTCATAATGGATTCGAAAAAGTAAGTACAATTAGTACAATTTGAACACACAAAAATTAGTAGAAATGCATGTAGTATTGTTGTGTTTCATATATTTTTTTAAATAGTATTTACAATGGCTAAATTACGTGTGGTTTTTCATTTGTTCCTATATTGGAACACTGGGAACAAATGCAACAAATATTTTTTTATTTTATTTTAGGTATTATACTACCAGGAACTACTTGATTTAATTGAAAATCAGGAAATTTGGCAGGATGCTGTTTTTATAATACCACCTAATGATGGAATCGAGTCTGAAGGAGATTCTGACGATGACGAGGCCCCTTCAGCTAACTTAAATCATCTTAGTGGTCGACAAATGCAATCAGAAGCTTGTGCTAAAATAAAAACATTATACCGAGTGCTTTGCGTTGGAAATAATGAGCTAGAAGGACAAAATTGTGTCTTTTAAACTGACCCACAGCTAGGAACCTCAGCTAGTGTTACTAAAGAATCCCATAGCAATCCCATAACAGTGACAATATACCTTTGGCTAAATTGAAATCCCAACCTGACAAAACAAGACTGAACCAAATCCAGGACGAAATTTAAAAAGTTGATTTAGATCCGTCCTTTCCTGTATTCATTTAAGCTGAATGTAAATACTTAGTAGAAAGTTCCCAGATGGCGCATGCTTTAGCAAGTTGATACTAATACGTATAATTCTTTAGTACCCAATGCAATACGCAGAAATCGATTTGAAATTAAAAAAATGTGCATATTGTTCTGATAATAATAATTTAGTAACGAATAATAAATTTTCAAAATTACAACCCCTTTTCGATATCTTAAATAAACGTTTTTTGTTACAAGCACCTCTTATTGAAAAACTGTGCATAGATGAAGGTATGGTGCCATATTTCGAAAGGCACGAGATAAAACAATATATAAAGAGAAAGCGTATCAACTATGGATATAAAATCTGGTCTTGGTGCGAAAAATCTGGATATCTGATACAGTTTGATCCATATCAAGGCAAACAAGCAATTAGGTACCACATGGAACTAGGTTTGGGGGGTTCTGTGGTAATGACCCTTTTAGAAAACCTGCCGAAAGATGTACCTTTCAAAATTTATGGAGACAGGTATTTTTCTTCTTTGAAGTTAGTACATCTCCTTCAGAGAAATGGTTTAGAATGTACAGGTACAATCAATGTAAATAGATTATAAAATTCTCCGTTGCGCAAAAATCTAGAAGTGAAAAATTTGAGGGCACTTTGAAGTTATGTCTACACCAATTGCAATTAACAGTTACCATGGAACGATAATCGTCTTGTAAGTAAGTAGTTGTGATCCGTTGCTCAAGTAAATAGATGGATGTCACAGAAACGCCCTGTTCAAACCATTTGTAATTGGACAATATAATCAATATATGAGGCGTGGATCGAATGGACCAAAACATAAACTACCGAATCATTTCGTTAAAAATGTAGGAGTCTTTGCATTTTGTTTTCAGTATGTAATGCTTGGCAGTATTATAGGCTACAATAACTGGGAAAATAGATTTTCAATTTCGACGAGAAGTTGTACAGGTATGTCTAATATAATACGGTCGGCCAGTTTCCACTGGAGGACGTCCTAAATCATCATCGAAACCGTTGCAGGAGATAATCCCACACCAGATAGGGTACGATGGTATGAATCATTGGTTCGTGTCAGCCAAAAAGCAAAATAGGTGTGCACAATGTCACAAGAACTCGACGAAAATGTGTGAAAAATGTAATGTTAATTTACATGATACTTGTTTTAAAACGTACCATGTGTTTCATCAGTAGTTAGTAACCCCATTAGTTAATAATTAGTTGTATGTTTTTCAGATTTCATCATTTATTTTGTAAAATAGTTTCCTTTAATACGCCCATCCATTCCCGGTGGTCCAAAAATGGAACATGGAATTTTTCTGCGAAAAAAAAAACTTTTAAAAAAGTAAAAAACTTATTTTCTGTTTTAAATGAATTAATTCTTTCCCAAATTCTTAAGTATTTACGATTTTCAAGTATTTGTAAAACAAGGGCATTAACGGTACAACCAAGACGTTATGAAAGCGTGTTAATGTTCAATTATTTATATATTAACTTTAAGGTTTATATATTTTCGTATGAAAATGTTTTATAGAGAAAAGTTTCTAACAGGTGTTCATACTCTATAACAAATAAAAAAATAAAAAAAAAATAAAGAGAGTGTTTGGTTGTTATATTAGAAGGTAAGGTAAATCGTACCACGGTCTAGCTCAGTGAGGTACAAACTTATAAAACTTACTAAAATTGAGAACTCGTTCATCAGGTGTGAGGAAAGCAGAGATATTTTCATAGATATAATCAGTATTAGCATTTGTTTAATTGGGCACCACTCAATTTCTAGGTTTAATAAATAAAATACAACAAAAATTGAGAAAGGTTGTATCTCAGAACATAATAGGTAATCTGAATAAGCACTAAACATCTGTATTTATATGTATATTTAATAAAGCAAAATGTCTGATTAATATCAGAATAAAATAACTAAAACGATACTTCTTGTACCTTACAATCTTAAAGTACTAAATTAAACACGTAACAAAATTTGTTTTTAAAAAAAATAATTTAAATTATATAAATTATTAAATTAAAAATTAATTTATAGGTTATAATAAATTTTTATTTAAAAATAACTTTTTTTAATTAAAATAAAAAAATTTTGATTTACTTCTCCTAAAAGGATTACTTTTTAAAAATTTTTTTTGTTTAAAGAACTTCTTGGAAATTTTATTTAATTAACAAAATTCATAATTAAATAATTTCCATTTGTTTAACGAAATCCCTAAAAAAACCTTAATTTTTAGTCTTAAAACATAAAATAACGAAAATTTAAAAATTTTAAAAAAAATTTTGTTGTCAAATGAACTAAAATTAAAAAAACAAAATAAACAATATTTTCAAAAAAATATTCCTTTAGTTCATAAAGATAATTGCAAATTTTTTCAAATAATTCGTACTATCCCACGTTTCAAGAAAAATTTAAAAATAAAATTTTTTAAATAAAGGTTTTTATTTATTCTGTTTTCTTTTTTTATAAAAAAAAACTTAAAAAGAAACGTCTTGGGATAAAAGGAAATCATTTTTTCTATAAATAATTTATAATTAAAACTTCTATTTCTATCATGTTATACACGAAGACACCGCTTCGTGTCCAAAATACTCAATAACGCACTAACAACCCAATTTGGCGTGTGTTAAGTTTCAATATTTGAAACAAACTCCGATAAGCGCAAATATATATATATATATATATATATATATATATATATATATATATATATATATATATATATATATATATATATATATATATATATATATATATATATATATAATTCTTTTAATTGGCCCATTAGACGTTTCTCAACTGTTAAAAAAAGTAGAGAGCTGAAATTTGGAGCATGGCCATACTTTCCAACGATCTATCTTTCTAACATATTTTCATCAAAATTAATTAGCTTTATATATTTAAATAGAACCATATATTCTTGTTACCGCCATTAGATTCCTTACTCGATTTGCTACATATTGTGCCTACTTATTTTTATTTAGTTGCCATGGTTACAGAGATATAACCACTTTTAAGAAAAAATGTCGACTTGCAAGGGTTTATTAGGAAAATCATAACTTCTGAACCATTAATTCTACTGAAATAAATAAAAAAATCGTTAATTGCACAAGAATTGCTCTATCTGCTGAGTGGTCGCTAAATTCTGTACCTTGACTAGAAAAGTTACAATAATTTCGTAAACTTGAGAAACTTCAAATACGGATAACTCAATTTTTTCAAATGGAACTCCCCTACTTTCTTATCAGCTGTCGATAGAGAATTTGATTGGCAAATTTTTTTTTTCAAATGATCGGTATGCCTATCATTATCCGTTTCTGAGGAAAAAGCATTTTTATGTAAAATTATAAATATTATTCAATTTATTATAATTAGTAGGTGGCTTTGGAGCTCCGTTGCTATGGTAACAGCTGCGTGCAATTGTCTTTATTTATGTTTATCAAGTGAGCCATTTTGACACTTAAACATGCAAAATCGTCGTTTTCGTTATACAAACGAGCAGGTTTTTTCATTGTTTTGTTGTTTTGGCGAATGTAATCACAGTATTTCAAGAATGTGTCGCTTATTTAATGAAAACTATCCAGATGTACCAGAAACGACTCCAAAAAAGTTCAGAACACTACACAAAAAGTTTTATTCAGTTTGGCAAATCAAGTTGTTCAAGAAATGTCGTTCCTTGGGTTCTAACAGAAGACAACGAAATCAATATTTTGGAATAGTATGAGGTAAATCCTCGTCCATCTATTTATACAGCTTCGGAAGATTCTGGTTTAACTTATTCGACAATACATAAAATTCTAGAAAAACATAAGAAGCATCCGCATTCCTTCATTCGCCTACAAAAACTGAGTCGAGAAGATTATCCGAAGAGGATTCAATTTTGTGAAGACATGATGATTGAAATTCAACCAAACGAAAACTTTCTTAGAGATATGATTTGGTCGGACGGAGCAAAATTTGATCGCAATGGAACAGTCAATATGAGAAATCGGTATTACTGGGCATCTGAAAATCCTCGACTGTTTGAAACCGTTGACAATCAGAAAATTTAAAGTTAATGTTAATATATGATCATGATTGATCAGCTCCGGTATGTTTTATATAACGAAAATTTAAATGGGGCTCGATATATTAAGATTCTGGAAAACCAAGTAGAAACCTTCGTTGACGAATGACGTTAAATAGAGCGAGAGGATGCTAGTACCAAACGGATGGGGCTCCACCCCTTAACACCAGAACAGAGGCCCACGACTATGGCCACCCGATCGCCGGATCTAACATCTTTGGATTTTTATTTGTGGGGAGTTATTAAGTCCAAGGTGTATAACCGAATAGTAGATTCTTTAGAAGAATTGGTTCATCAAGCCTTTCGCGAAATTAATACAGCAGAGCTTGTCAAGACAGTTACCACGGGAGTGGAAGTTAGGCTAGATATGTGTATTCAGCAAAACGGAGAGACATCGAACATTTATTCTAATTAATTTGACTTGTAATTGTTTCCATTAATATGACGTTATCCTATATTGCTATTGTACCCAAATACGCTGTTGTAGTTATTTCTTTTTCTTGTGTTAAAGCCCAAGTAACATTATTTCTTGTATAGTTGACTTCCAAACTGAATAAAATTCTTGTGTAGTGTTCCGAATTTTTGGAGTTCTTTCGGATACACTTAATTTCAAAAATATTATCACTAAATTGACAGCCTAGGTGCTCGCTATTAAACATGGTGCATACATTTTGGATTTTAAATATGGAAATTATAGAATATCTGAACTAAGCATAAATAAAGACAATTGCACGCAAGTGTTACCATAGCAACGGAGCTCCAAAGCCACCTACCATTACCAATTATAATAAATTGAATAATATTCATAATTTTACTTAAAAATGCTTTTTCCTCATAAACGGATAATGATAGGCGTACCGATCATTTGAAGGAAAATGTTAAAATATACACAGGGACGTTTAATTATGTAGACTGAAAAGAAAATATTCGATATAAAATTTAATTATTGAACGAAAAAGGAAATGCTTAAAATACTAATGTAATGTAAATATACTTATTAATAATAATGCAAATTTCGAAATTTAAATTAATAACTCGAAAAATTGGCACTTACAACTCTCCGTCATAAACACCGATATCATGTTTATCTGTTGAAATCTTTAGTCAGGTGACACCCTTATTTTTGATAATTGCAAGCAGAGTGTTTATCTGTTACCTATTATGGAACAGTTTTTTTTTCTTAATTATAATTTCAGTTTTAACATTTTTTGTAAACCCTTGCGCGTATGTCGAGCGTAACACCACCACCTGCTGTCACACTAAAATCCTGCTCTTTACTTTTAGGTGTTTAAAAAACAAATTCTAAGAAATTCCAAAAGTGAAATGCCTGTTTATATTTTCCTTTTTAGTCTTTTATTGAATAGGGTTATGCCTGTTGAATTAATTAAACTTTACAGCCGCCATGTATGAAATGTACACACATGCGCTAGAGACAAAATAAAACTGCAGACAGACAATCACATAATAATCTCCAGAACTTCCTGTTAAACATAAAAATTTTTTTTACTTATGGCCGGATAAAACCAAATTTGCTTCTCGTTAAATATAAAAATTACATTCTCGTATCCAGAATCCAATTATATAATTAAAACTTCTATTTCTATCATGTTCTACACGAAGACGCCGCTTCGTAACCCTAAAATAAAATTTGTTTCTCGAATTTTGCATAAAATGTTTGGGCTAAAACGTTATAGAAAACTAAGAGTGATATCAGGATGATCGATATTAATTTTGTGTTTTTTTTTTGTTAAAATTTTTGTGTATTTTTTTTTTTAAAACGTTATGAAAATAAAAAAACCTTATAACAAACCATAGTGTCAGGATGACTGATATATTATAATTTTGTGCAAAATTGGTGCCACTTTGTTGCCCTGAAATAAAATATTAATTTCTAGTATTTTTTATAAAATTGTTGGGCTAAAACGTTATGAAAATCATGAAAACTTTATAACAAAACAGAGTATCAGGAGGTGCTGCTTTTTTACCCTGAAATCAATTTGGTTGCAAGTATTTTTCATTAGATGTTTGGGCTAAAACGTTATGGAAAGCACGCGAACCTTGTAACGAGCATGGTTTTAAGATAATTGGTGCTATAACTCCAAAACGAAATCTTTTCTTGCGCTTTACGAAAAATGTTTGGACTTAAATAATACGGATATCACAGTAATCTTGTAACAATATATGGTACATCGGATTGATGCTTGGATCGGATACTAGTCTGTTACTCTAAGATGTATTGCCCACATTTTTCGCACTTTCATATTTAAACGGTATTAATGAAAAGAAAAATTTTAGCCATATCGATAATATAACAATTTGATGTTAGTCTGCAACTTCATTTTCCAGTAGGAGTTAAGCATTTGTCAAATTGGCAAATTTGGTAGATTACTGTCGCTTTTATATTTGATGATCATATCCCGCTAATGGAATTGATTATGTGCGTCAAACTAAATACACGCAACCAAAATTTTGCTGTATTGGTATTTTTTAGCGCGATAGTACATAAAAGCAAGGGCAAATACGTACTGAGTATCAACGGCTTATATTTGTGGAAATATTCTTTTTTTTTAGGTTGTAGTGTATAAATCAACAAACTTTTATTCGGTATAATATTATTTATTTATTTCAGAACAACTATTTTTAAAGTTGTTTCCCAGAACTGTGAATATCGTTTGCAATAAGATGATTGTAACATCTCGTGAATAGAAATTTAATTTTATTTAATTTAGTATGAGATTTATTGCTCTGCAGTACCCTGCATAAATGCGTTTATGAAAATTACCTTGTATAGTATTAAGTAATATAGATTAAGTTACGTGTGAGCAGAAAAGGACGCTCACTAAGGTGCAAATCGTATTGAAAGCGAAAGAGAACGCTGGTCAATCTTTATAGCACAAGCAAGTGCTGCAAGTTATCCGTAAACAATTATTAATAACAACCATAAAATAAAGATTCATAAGAGGTCATACACATACATACGTATATTATATATATATATATATATATATATATATATATATATATATATATATATATATATATATATACAGTGTGTCAATTTAAAACTTACAATAGACTATATCTCATGAATAAATGATTATCAATTCTAAAGTTTCTAGGGTAGATCCAATGACATAGAGACAACTCATCAAATAACTACCCATACCTAACTAAAAAATTTAAATAGCGAACCCTACTTGTAATACATCATTGGAAACCCTGTAAAATGCTATCGAGTGGTATAAAAAAAATTGTACTTGAATGGCACCAAGTTAGGGTTATCTCAAGTAGTTGTTACAAAACAACCTGCGTCAGTTCAGGAGCGGGAAAGAATTATTCAAGCATGTCGGCTATTACCAGAACAACATTTACCAAAGTTCGTGAAGAATTTGAAAACAGGCTGTATTATTGTTTACAAAACAACGGAACCCACTTTGAACATTTACTTCATTGATTAATATTTTTACCAAATTTGTAGTTCAACAAAACCTTTTAGTGAATATTGATGTACTTTTTGAAATAAAATATTATAGTGTTATTTCTGAAAAGAGATTTGTGTTCATTTATAAAAATGACTGAAATAATATAATACACCTTGTATAATTTTTATTTATATCACTGGATAGCATTTTTTACAGGCTTTCCAATGATGTATTACAAGTAGGGGTTCGCTATTTCATTTTTTTAGTTGTAATGGTGTAGGGGTTGATTGGGTGAGTTGTCTTCATGTCATTTTGGTTCCTTCTTTCTACCCTAGAAACGGTATATATATATATATATATATATATATATATATATATATATATATATATATATTACAGGGTAATTTTTTAATTGGCCCATTAGACGTTTCTCAACTGTTAAAAAAAGTAGAGAACTGAAATTTGGAGCATGGCCATACTTTCCGACGATGTATCTTTCTAACATATTTTCATCAAAATGGCACTTCCGGTCATGCCGGAAGTGAGAATTAACTTTACTTATTTAAATGAAACCATATATTTTTGTTGCCGCCATTAGATTCTTTACTCGATTTGCTACATTTTGTCTACTTATTTTTATTTAGTTGCCATGGTTACGGAGATATAACCACTTTTATAAAAAAATGTCGACTTGCAAGGGTTTATTAGGAAAATCAAAACTTCTGAACCATTAATTCTACTGAAATTAATAAAAAAATTATTAATTGTACAAGAATTGCTCTATCCGCTAAGTGGTCGCTAAAGTCTGTAGCTTTACTAGAAAAGTTACAATAATTTCGTAAACTTGAGAAACTTCAAATACGGATAACTCAATTTTTTCAAATGGAACTCCCCTACTTTCTTATCAGCTGTCGATAGAGAATTTGATTGGCAACATTTTTTTTTCAAATGATCGGCATGCCTATTATTATCCGTTTCTGAGGAAAAAGCATTTTTATGTAAAATTATAAATATTATTCAATTTATTCTAATTAGTAGGTGGCTTTGGAGCTCCGTTGCTATGGTGACAGCTGCGTGCAATTGTCTTTATTTATGTTTATCAAGTGAGCTATTTTGACACTTAAACATTCAAAATCACCGTTTTCGTTATACAAACGATCAGGTTTTTTCATTGTTTTGTTGTTTTGGCAATTGTAATCACAGTATTTTAAGAATGTGTCGCTTATTTAATGAAAAATATCTAGATGTACCAGAAATGACTCCAAAAAAGTTCAGAACACTACACAAGAATTTTATTCAGTTTGGCAAATCAAGTTGTTCAAGAAATGTCGTTCCTTGGGGTCTAACAGAAGACAACGAAATCAATATTTTGGAATATTATGACATAAATCCTCGTCATCTATTTATGCAGCTTCGGAAGATTCTGGTTTAACTTATTCGACAATACAGAAAATTCTAAAAAAACAAAAGAAGCATCCTTCATTCGCCTACAAAAACTGAGTCAAGAAGATAAGAGGATTCAATTTTGTGAAGACATGATTGAAATTCAACCAAACGAAAACTTTCTTGGAGATGTGATCTGGTCGGACGAAGCAAAATTTGATCGCAATGGAATAGCCAATATGAGAAGTCGGCATTACTGGGCATTTGAAAATTCTCGACTGTTTGAAACCGTTGACAATCATAATTAGTTAATGTTTATTGTATGATCATGAGTGATCAGCTGATACGTTTTATATAACGAAAATTTAAATGGGCTCGATATATTCAGATTCTGGAAAACCAATAAAACCTTCGTTAGAACTGCCGTTAAATAGAGCGAGAAGATGCTGTACCAAATGGATGGGGCCCACAAGAACTGTGGATCAAAATTAACACAACTGTTTGAAGATAGATGGATCTGAAACTAGACCCACGGCTTGGCCACACCCGGTCGCCGGATCTAACGCCTTTGGACTTTTTTCGAGGGAGTTCGTTGAAGGTGTATAACCGAATAAGTTCTTTAGAAGAATTGGTTGATCGAATCCACTAACCTTGGGAAAAATTAATCCAGCAGAGCTTGTCAAGACCGTTACCACTTTTAGCAGTGGCTTCTGAAGTGTATTCAAAAAAACCGGAGAGCATATCGAACATTTATTAATTTAAAAGCTTTAATGTCCAAAATTGTCAAAGTAATCCGAAAGTATTGTATCCAATTACAATGTTGTAGTTATTATTTTTGTTGTGGTTATATTTAACGTTATTTCTATTATAGTTGATTTTCAAACTGAATAAATTTTAGTAGTGTTAAAATTAAAGTTCTTTCGTATACACTTTAATTCAAAATATTGTCACTAAGTAATTTCAAAAGGTGCTTTAATTCATGGTAATAAATTTGAAGTTTTAAAATCGAAATTTCTAGAACCTATTCAGTAAGCAAAATTAAGACATGCAGTTTTGTTACAAGAGCCAGCAATGCAAAGTTATGATAAATGCATTTCACTTTAGGATAAAACTGCTTTTCCTTTCAGAAACGGATAAGATAGACATACCGAAAAATTGAAAGAAAATGTTGCAAATTAAATTTTCTATCGACAGTTTCTTTGAAAGAAGTTTTGATTTGAAAAATTGAGTTATCCGATATTTGATTTTCGCGAGTTTACGAATTTATTGTACCTTTCTAATAAAGCTACAGAATTTAGCGTCAACTCACTGATTTAGAATTCTTGTGCAATTAACGTTTTTGTTGGTTTCAGCAGAATTAACCTCTAAAGTTATGAATTTCTAAATAATCCTTCAATTTTTAATTTTTCAAAAACTTTTATACTCCGTAAGTTTGAACTAGATTAAGCATACGTTTGACAGAAAGTAGCAAATTGAAAAGGAATCTAATGCCGGTAACCAAATTATGTTCAATTTAAAAAATTAAGTTAATGGTCACTTCCGATGTAATGAAAATATGTTATTAAGGTTAGATGCAGAAAATATGTCCATACCAATTTTCAGACTCTAATGATTTCAGTTGTAGGAAACGTTTAACAAAAATTATGTATCCATGAATTTTAGTTTGGCCGTTTCTATGGTGAACTTCCAGCAAGCACCTACAAGGATTTGTCCAGAATTATTCACATTCTTTGTAATGTCACCAAAGCTTTGACTTATAAAATATTATAAATTATTATATTTAACGCTTTGTTACTTTGTAAATTATAATCAAAATTACAATGAAATAAGTTTAATACCACTATGTAATTACGAATCGTTAACGATGTTGAAAACAATTTTGTCAAAGTCATTTTCAACATCTTTAACAATTTTAATAGATATTACTACTGACGAAGACAACTGTAAGTGTTATCGAAACATTTGGATTGTATAATATAAAATACACCATTAAAAAACCCAAAAAAGATAAGTGTTTTATTATGAAATGTAAGCTATCAGATGCGTAAACTTTGTATAGGTGCATGCTACAAGAAATTATTTTGGTCCCAAAAAATAGATATCGTAGCTTTACTAGTTGATGTAATGGTCACTGTTTCCTTTAACGTAAAGAGGTGTGACGTTTCCACTGTTTTGAGTGTTATTATAATACACGTTCAAGCAAAATCAGTTATATTCTTCTTAAAATGATTCAAAGCAGGATTATGCAAACGCACATCCACCTTGCAGATAATTTTTTTATGCAAAATGAAATGTAGCACTATTCCATCGTGTAACTCGAAACATCTAGCTGGTGGTTTAAAACCATATTATGTATTTTGCTTCATTTCAAAGTAGTACAGCTGGTTGTAACGTCAAGCGTAAACTGCCTTAAAATAGTTATATGAAAGTGAAATTATAGGCCAAATATCTTTTTTTTTAGTATGGTCAATGATAACGAGAGCGTATTGGGGAGCATCAATCAAATGGTGAAAAATATAGTGATGAGATCGAATTTGGACCTTATATAGCAGCAAAGTTGTCGGATGGTAAAGCACCGCTTAAATCTGTACAAAAAAACCTATTTTATGAGCAGCTGACAGATGGTTGTCAACTCATGGTAAATTTGAGTA
Source organism: Vesta saturnalis (assembly GCA_036346205.1). Classification (NCBI taxonomy): domain Eukaryota; kingdom Metazoa; phylum Arthropoda; class Insecta; order Coleoptera; family Lampyridae; genus Vesta; species Vesta saturnalis. The sequence continues at coordinate 395,418 of JARFJB010002383.1, read as the reverse complement.
AAAATTATCCCTAACATAGCAATAGAGTCTGAGCACTTAAGCCTTAGCCTTTATACTTACAACGGAAAATGATTGATCTTTTCTGGAGTACACTAGGTAACAATTAGTTTTGTTGGCATTAAATATAACTAGATCATTATTTCCCCATTCAAATTTATCTTTATTGAATTTGTCATTTCCGCTCTAATATATTGGTTTGAGATGAGCGGATTAACATTATGAGTAAATTGAGTTGAAGTACCATGAAAAGCGCCGTTCTCAGTAAAACAATGGATCGGGTTAGACGGTGCAGAAATGAGATCATTTCTGTATAGCAGAACGAGTACAGGAGCTATCAGTAATCCCTGTGGCTCGTCCTAATTATTGCCAACTTATTTTGAAAACCCATCAGCATTTGGATTTTACAAAGAAAACTGGAAACATAATTGGTTAGCGTATCAGTTAACCCAAGTGAGGTGAGTTTCGTCATTACACACTTATGGCAAACTCCGTGAAATGCTTTTCAAATATTTAAGTTGACTACAACTGCCTCACCAAATTGTTATTCCAAACTTGGGACACATATGATAGAAAAACCCTTGTTGAACGACTCTGCTTAAACCATATTGGTAGACAATAAGAATGTGTGGTAAAGATTTTAACTTTAGACAAAATCGGGAATGTGCAATTGATCGGTGGTTATAGAGATTGGTTTGTCGAGGTTTTTTGCTAACTCTTATGACGAAGGAAACCCCTAGAAAGTGTAGAGACCGAATTTAGCTTAGATAGGCCTAGTACTAACGTCAGACATTTCTTTATGAATTAGCTATCATTGTGGGCCTCTTTATTGAATTAAGCCTATTCTATTGATGGTCAATTCTAGAATCTTGTATCAACAATGGATCTTAGCAAAGTATCAAGAAGAACTAATTAGAGTCCTTAGCTAGCTTTACTCAAATAAATCTACAAACAAATAGTCTTAGCCTGCCAATTCAGCTACTACAGATCCGTTAAAAATATTACGTGGGGAAACAAGGATGTACCAGGGTTTTACTGAAAGCTATACCTAAGTAACAAATTTACAACTCTAGTGACAGACAATTTCAAATAATTCTAACTATTAACTTTATTCAATCAATCTCAAAGTATACTTGTATTCCAATCTTATCGTGCAGGGTAAACACGATACCATCTTTTTCACATTCAGAATTAAACACCACAACCCTTGCTTTACACATTTTAAATTTACACCAACTCCCGCAGACTTCATCAAGCTTCTTCAGCATTGTTTGTAGCTCCTTTTCATTTTTGGTGACGTAAAACTCTGTATCAGCATACACCGGAACTTGTATACCAATCATTAACCACTAAACTATTTGCACCAGTACGTGAGTGCGTAACATATTTTTCCATAAATACATTAAACAGCTACGACGACATCACACAGTCTAACTCCAGCTCTATTTTCAAGTATAAACTAAAGCCCTGTCTCATCCTGATACTGCAATATTCCATTTACTATACCTTTATTCGCTCTATATTGACTTAAAATATTCCAGAGCTTCTCTCCGCCCACTTGGTCATACGTCCAAAAACTCACAATGCAGGTTCTACTTGGAATTTAAACACTTTTCAATTGCATGCTGTAGTGCAACCATCTGATCCACACTGTGTGTGTGCTGTATGTGTGCTGTGTGTGTGTTGTGTGTGTGGTGTGTGTGTGTGTGTGTGTGGTGTGTGTGTGTGCTGTGTGTGTTGTGACTGTGTTGTCGCGTCTGTGCGTGTGTGCGTGTGCTGTGCGTGTGTGTGCGTGTGTGTTGTGCGTGTGCTGTGCGTGTGCTGTGCGTGTGCTGTGCGTGTGCTGTGCGTGTGCTGTGCGTGTGCTGTGCGTGTGCTGTGCGTGTGCTGTGCGTGTGCTGTGCGTGTGCTGTGCGTGTGCTGTGCGTGTGCTGTGTGTGTGCTGTGCGTGTGTGCGTGTGCTGTGCGTGTGCTGTGCGTGTGCTGTGCGTGTGCTGTGCGTGTGCTGTGCGTGTGGTGTGATGTGCGTGTGTGTGCGTATCCTGTGCGTGCTGTGCGTGTGTTGCGCGTGTGCTGTGCGTGTGCTGCGCGTGTGCTGTGCGTTTGTGCTGTGCTGTGCGTGTGTGTGCTGCGTGTGCTGCGCTGTGCTGCGTGTGTGTGTGTGCGGTGTGCTGTGCGTGTCGTGTGCGTGCTGTGTGCTGTGCGTGTGCGTCGTGTGCTGCGCGTGTGCTGCGCGTGTGCTGAGCGTGTGCTGTGCGTGTGTGTGTGCGTGTGCTGTGCGGTGCTGTGCGTGTGCTGTGCGTGTGTGCGTGTGCGTGTGCTGTGCGTGTGCTGCGCTGTGCGCGTGCGTGTGCTGTGCGTGTGCTGCGCGTGTGCGTGGGTGCTGCGCGTGTGTCGCGTCTGTTGCTGCGTGTGCTGCACGTGTGTGCGTGCTGTGCTGCGTGTGCGTGTGTGTGCGCGTGTGCGCGTGTGCGCGTGTGTTGCGCGTGTATGGTGTGTTGCGCGTGTGCTGCAGTGTGTGGCGTGTGTGTGTGTGCGCGTGTTGTGTGTGTGTTGTGCGTGTGCTGTGCGTGTATTGTGTGTGTTGTATATATATATATATATATATATATATATATATATATATATATATATATATATATATACATATATGAAAACATTGGCCTTCTATTTCTGTTAATTGTAAAATGAACCTAAACACATTTAAAAATTTACTAAAATTTATTTTTGATTCGAATTACGTTATTTTTGGTAATAACTACTACAAACAAATTTTTGGTACCCCTGTAGGTTCCACGATTTCTTCAATCCTGTGCAATTTTGTACTTGATGACTTGATTACTGCTTGTTTAGATAAAATACATTTCCATGTACCTTTCGTTAAGAGATATGTTGATGACTTAATCCTATCTGTAACAGAAGACAAAATAGACGAAGTTTTGGTAATCTTTAATAATTACAATGAACATTTACAGTTCACATATGAAAGAAATGATAACAATTGCATACCATTCTTAGATATGTTGATCCACAGAGTCTTTCACAACATATTACGTACAGAATGGTATAGAAAAAACTTTTTTAGTACTCGATTCATTAGTTATCACTCACAATATCCTTTTAAGATGAAAACCAATCTTGTCTTAGCATTAAAAAATAGAGTCATAAAACTTTCTCATATTAATTACCTTAAAATGGTCTTAATTCACTTAGAAATATATTATTAGAAAATTTTTCTCCTAGATATTTACTTAATAAACTTATTTTTAATACACCGCATTGTATTAATTCTAAAGAAAATTGCGAATAAAATAATAATATTAGCATTATTTATAATTACATCTTATCTAATGAACATAGTTTTAATCAAATTTCTACTAATAGTTAATATATACAAAATTTTTGTCTCTAAAATGTAGTAAACTTTTAGTTAATATTGTCCATTCTTCTAATAATTTTTGTTAATGTTCTTTTTCCTTTTTGATAACATAACACTTACCGTTGTTAATGTTTTTAATACGTAACTAACCATTTGTATTATGTCACATTCGATTTAGTTTTACTATTGACACACTGTCAATTAAATTTATTTTCCTGCAAATTCCTATTGTTAGTTCTGTTTTTAACTTTATTATTTAACTCACGTTAGGTATGTTTCTTATTGTTATTTAATTTATAAATAATTTGATTGTATTTATAGTAGCTTGTCTTGATAAAGGAATAAAGCATTCCGAAAGCTTGGCACATTAACAAAGGGTTTTTTACTTTTGGCCTTCATAATTGACTGCATTTCCAATAATCTTATATAGTATATATATATATATATATATATATATATATATATATATATATATATATATATATATATATATATATATATATATATATATATATATCTCTAGCTAAAATTTGCAATCGTACTATTTTAATGCAGCAGTAACACCCGTCGCAGGAAGGGTTAATGAAATATGCAACTTGCTTTCAGGTTAATACTATTATTGACGGTTTAAAGTTGCGTAAATGTAACTACGATAATGCTAATTTTTGTTTATCTTTCCTTATTAGAACGGTTATTGGGTATTGAAACAAAGAAACCGAGAGATGACGTGTCGCGAGTTCAGGCTGTCGATTTTTCTAGTGCGTTACCGGCACGGTTACCTTCTTTTAGCATACCTCCTCCATTTTGGATCCCTAATGGGAACACTCCTCCCTCTTCGGGAACTAACACCGGAGAAATCTAGTTTTTTTCGATAGTTAGGGATGTGATTTGAGGGCCCGAATTATGCCTGTTTATATTCAATAACGTTGATGATCTTTTGGTAGTGTTTGAATCTTTTTGTGATCATATACAACATCTTAGGAAGCTTTTTGTTCGCTTTAAGTAAGTGAATATGACCATAAACATTAGAAAATCCAATTTTTTTCATTGCCCGAGGAAAATTTTTTGGAACATTATAACTACAATGGATGTTAAACCTTATCTCGAGCAATTATGTTCCATACAACGGTTTCCTAGGCCATAAAATTCCAGTCACTTCTTCATGTGTTATGAGAAAGCTAAGTAGGTTGATTAGGGTCTACTGTTGTAATGCGCATGCTAGTTGTGCTAACCACGGTAAAGATACATAATGTCTATTTAATATCGTTCCCCATTTGAGTACGGATTACCCCCCTTGTGATATTGTAAATGTTCCGCGTCGGAAGGACTATCCTTCCACTTACCTGGGAAACACGTTGCCCATCTCTGCCACTGAATCGCAGGCGTTGATTTGAAATAAAGTCTCTCAGAATTTGCACAGAAGTGCAAGTGCGCGAGTACGAGGTTTCACACACCAAGGTGACAGACTATGTATCGACGACTACGTTTTACTGAAGGAAAGTAGTATTGCCTCCAGGAGACAAATATCAAAGTTTCTCTCCTTATATTCCGGCCCCTTTCGTATTATCGCCAAACTCTATCCGAACGTGTACCGTTTGTTGGATGAAGAGATGAATTCTATCATAACATTACTAACCTGAAGTTTTATCATAGGCCCGAATCCTAGGATTATCTAATGCCGTGCCCTAAGCACCTTTTGTAGACCAAAAATGAGTAGAAGCCTTTTTTCTATTTTTATTATTCATATAATTTTATTCATGTATTGTTTATTTATATTCTCTAATCGTTTTTGATCATGCTGTCTAATAAACGTTTAGTTTGCCTAGTTAAGCTGGTTACTAATTAAGTTTTGTTTTAGTACTAATGACCCCAGTTCATAGCGGAAAATAGCGAAGAATCCCGATCCGAAGCGAAGGATGTTGAAAACTCTCCGAATGTTTCCGAGCGGACATCGTTAAGCTTTCAAAGGAGCGTTCTGTAGGTAGCGGACCGCGAAAATGTTATTATCGTAATAGTTTGTCGGATTGCCATTGTTACCGCGATAGAAAAGGTAATTAGTAGATTTTTAATATCTTGATAATACGTCGTAATTTGCTAATATTTTATTTATATATTTTTATGTAAGAAATGTGAGAATGTATGTAACTGATATTTGGCTTGGATTGAAAAACCCATGTTGGGGTTTGAGTAGCAGGTGTACGCTTGAAAGCTGCTTTACTGAAGGGGCGTAACGAATCATTGGAATTTCTTATGCGCCGATTCGTAATGCAAAAATGGCACTAGTTTAGTAAGTAATTGTGTCGGTACGGACCGCGATCAAATGGTATCTTTGTTTGTTACTAGGAAACTCGAGATCTAAATGTGGGATTTGGTACGGATGAATGCATATTTTTAAAATTAAGATGTGAAACAATCAATATGAAACTGCTTCAACGTAAATTAATGTTTCTTGTTTTTTCATTAATTTTGACAAATAAGCGTTGATTACGGGAGAAAATGTAGTTAGTCTTGAAATTGGGGAAAAGGTAGTTAGAGTCGACGGAGCCAGATTGAGAGTGTTAATTAAATACCTTCATTGTAAACAGTTTGTCTTTAAAATAATTCTTGCGTGTACGTTTTTTTTTTGGATTAGCCGACGCTAACTTGCGTTTTCTTTCGTGTGTTAGTTTTAATGTGTTTTTCAAATATTAGTCTATAAATACCAGTCACCCTTTTTGAAGTTAAACCGCGTACGTTAACGATTTGTGTCTGTGATCAATTAATGGAAAATATTCAAGTGTAAGTAGGTGCTTTTATATAAATTAAGGCAGGCAGCAAATTACTCTACAAGTTCAATTCTCTGATTAGAGAGATTGATTAGTTGGGGTTTAATGTGAGGGGTACGCCGTCACTCGTACCAATTGTAGACTAGTCCTCACAACCCTGTTGAGTAATTGAATAAAAGATGAGATTCATTCAAGAACTGATTTATTCGATAATATTTACACTTTATATACAATGTTTTTACATGACGTATTTTCTTATTTGACCTAGTTAGTAGGTCATGTTTTATTCTTTTAAGCGCCTTTTTGTGCTTACTAGTTATAATGCATATCGTATATGTGTAATTTCAACCTTACACACTTTTGTATCAGCACAATTTGTCGCAATAATTAACCTGCTCTATATACAGTTTTGCTTGCTATTCGTTTTACACATTTCTTAATTGTCAATTCTATTATTACTCAACCTATTACTAAATATAAAATTACTAAAATTATTAACATTATTAAAAATACCCTGTTTAATCTGGAAGATTAAACATCCTGCCGGGCCCGAAGTTCATGTTCATTCGTAGATTGAACATTCTGCCGCGACGAGGTGGTTGGGATGGCGTAAAGTTGTTCCATCTGGAATCTTTCTTCTTCTGTTTCCCTGTGGCTCTTTGATTGGTTCCCTTGGTGTGGTTCTCCACAGGATAGTGTGGTATTTGTAATCTTCTTTGTCAAGTTTGATTTGACGGTACATCTTCTCTACGTCAGCCATGAGCACGTAGCGATGTTTTCTCCATCTTACTAAGAGGTCCCATAGATCCTGTTGTAATCTTTTCTACGTGCATCATCTCGTTTAAACTCTTCCCGTTGGAGTCCTTAGATGATGCGTCAAATACTACCGCAGCTTGGTCGTTGTATTAGTTTCTTTCACAGCTGCCTGATGTGGTATGTACACCCTGTCTTCATTTGGGTTGGTGGCTGGTTTCATGTGCCCTAGTTGGAGGTATTCGTCCATGAATTTTTGTAACCTGTCTTCAACTTGTTGTCTTTTAAAATTTCTTCTCTAGCTGTAGTAATCTTGCGACTGCCAATGGTCTTGAGTTTTCCAACGTGTCTGGATCTTTTTGAATGGCATTTTACTGTGTAAGTTCCATCCGGGTTCCTCACCGTGGTTCGTTGGTAATGTTCTTCACACTCTTCATCTTGTTGGGACATTTCCACTGCCCTTGGAATTTCCTCGAGTTCCCAAAATTTTTCTAAGTGCATTTCTTCTTCCCGTGATACCATACTAACTATCGTCACTTCTTCTTTTTAGGATTGTAGATCTGCCCTGACAAAATCCATCCTAATTCTGAGTTTTGACCTAATACGTCGCCTGTTCTTTTACCCCGTCTAGTATTAACTTTGCGTAATCTTCAGCTCCCAGAAGCACATCTATTGGCCCCGGTTTATCGAGTGTGGATCTGCCAATATTTGGTTTGTCCACTGGCTGTTGTCGAACTTGAATTGCTTCATGGGAAGATTCTCCGTGATCTTGTTTAGCACTATAACTTCTGTGGTTAGTGAGAAGGTACTTGGATGTAAAGGTTTTAGTTGGATATTTATTTTGAGGTTGCCTTGGTTGGTGTAGACCCTCCTAAACCGCTGATCTCGGCGTGTACTGTTTTCCTTGGTAGTTTTAATAGTTGTGCCGACTCTTCTGTAATGAATGATGCCTGTGACCCTGGGTCGATTAATACTCGTAACATGTGAAATTCACCGAAGATGTCCTTTATTCTGATAATTGCTGTTGCTAATAAAACTTCTTTTTTTCTATTTTCGGGGCTGCTTGTTTCTTTAACTTCTTTGGTTGAAGCGTGCGCTGCCGATTTTGTTTGCTGGTGTGTTGCAGGTTTTTTGTATTCCTGGTGCAGTAATGTGTGGTGCGGGTACTGACACGTTGTGCACCTCCGTATTGCGTGGCATCTGATGTTGGAACTGTGGTCCATGCAATTGAAACATAGACGTTTTCTCTCACGAATGTGATCCTGGCTTGTGTTGACAACCCTTTGAACTTGATGCAGTCACCCAACTTGTGATATTGGTTGCAGTAGACGCATGCTTGCCGTTTATTCTGCCACTGGGGTTCCATTGGGGCTGTCCTCGTGTGGTAGTATGGTGTGATTTTCTTGCCTGGGACATCGCTTCCATTGACTGGAATCTTAGTTTGAGGAATTCCATTACTTCCTCCATTAGTGGTATTTCATTTGGTGCTTTCAGCGATTGTTCGAAAAGTTTGTTTGTCTCTGCGTCCCATTTTCTTGCTACTATGTGAACAATAAGAGGACCCCAGGAGGCTGTTTCTACTCCTAGGTTCTTTATTGCTTCCAGACACTCATAAGTGGTGTCATGCAGACGCCTTATTGCACCTGCATCTTGCTCTTGGATGGTGGGAAAGTCTAGAATTTTGTCTATTAAAACTTTTACCATTAACCGTTTGTTGTTGTATCTGCTCTCGAGAATTTCCCATGCTGTTTTGTAATTGCATTCTGCTATTTGAAGGTGTTGGATTAGTTTTGATGCTTCTCCTGTGACGTTGCTTTTAAGGTACTGCATTTTTCTATTGTTGTCACCGTTTTGTTGGAGTGTATTATTTTTAAACAGGTCTTGGAATGTCATCCAATTTTCATAGCCACCGCTGAACATAGGTAGCTTTATTTCTGGCATCTTGATGCTGCATGCCTTATCTCCAACCATTTGTATTTTGTCTCCGAGTTCGATGCTTATTTGGTCACACCATTGTTCGGTTTTCTCGAACTCGCTGTTTGAAAAATAGTTGTCCTGATGTTTTGTTTCATGCACCTTGATGTGTTCGTGCAGGTCTTCAATTGCAGTCCATTGGCGCTGAATCTTGTCTTGCCATAACTTAAGTTGGACCGTGTTTTCTTCTTTCTTCAATCTTTCTTCTACTTGTAATAGAGCACCTAGTTGTTGTATCTTGATCTCTTGTCGTTTCAATCGCTGTTCTTGTTCTTTATCGACCCCATCGTCTTCTTGCGAGGTGGTTGTTATTCCAGTTCTGTCAGATAGTTCTTAATGTGATTATATAGTTTACCCAATTTTTCAAAGTATTCTGACGTGTGGTAGTCATGATCATCTATCTGCAGTTTGGATATTTCATTACGTGTGCTGTTCGCTTCTTCCCACCATGTTTCCAATGCCTTGCTACGTTCATTAATGTACACCTTGTTCTTCCGTGCCGCCGCATCTTTCTTCATATTTGTAAACATCTTCTCCATAGCCTTGCCAATTTCATTTTGGGTGTTGGCCAATTTGTTTATCTTCTCCATTTTTCGCTTTGAGTCTTGTGTTGTTTCTTATTTATTAAGCTTGATTTTCTTACCCACTGTCGATATGTTTCTTCTTTCCTATAAGGGGCGTAAATCCTTATAGTTGACAGAGGTAGACTTGCTGCTGTAACTTCTTTTGGCGATGGTGGTGGTGAATTGAATGTAGCTGTTGGTGTTGATGTCTTCAATAGGCTGATGTTAAATAGCTGCTGCTGTTGGTGGTGGATGATGTCTTCAATAGTAATTAATTTTACTGGTTGCCGATGTTGGTGGCTCGAAGGACCATGTTCAATTTTACTGGTTGCCGATGTTGATGGCTCGAAGGACCATGTTCAATTTTACTGGTTGCCGATGTTGTTGGCTCGAAGGACCATGTTCAATTTTACTGGTTGCCGATGTTGATGGCTCGAAGGACCATGTTCAATTTTACTGGTTGCCGATGTTGATGGCTCGAAGGACCATGACTAATTTTACTGGCTGCCGATGTTGTTGGCTCGAAGGACCATGACTAATTTTACTGGTTGCCGATGTTGATGGCTCGCTGATAGGTCGCTGGTTCAAATCCGGCTCGAAGGACCATGTTCAATTCTCTGATTAGAGAGATTGATTAGTTGGGGTTTAATGTGAGGGGTACGCCGTCACTCGTACCAATTGTAGACTAGTCCTCACAACCCTGTTGAGTAATTGAATAAAAGATGAGATTCATTCAAGAACTGATTTATTCGATACTATTTACACTTTATATACAATGTTTTACATGACGTATTTCTTATTTGACCTAGTTAGTAGGTCATGTTTTATTCTTTAAGCGCCTTTTGTGCTTACTAGTTATAATGCATATCGTATATGTGTAATTTCAACCTTACACACTTTTGTATCAGCACAATTTGTCGCAATAATTAACCTGCTCTATATACAGTTTTGCTTGCTATTCGTTTTACACATTTCTTAATTGTCAATTCTATTATTACTCAACCTATTACTAAATATAAAATTACTAAAATTATTAACATTATTAAAAATACCCTGTTTAATCTGGAAGATTAAACAACAAGCCTATATAACCTATTAAATATCGAGAATTGCCTTGCAAAGCTCGTTGATTTTAATTTGAGTAGTTTCATATTTTTACTTGCCCCTCATGATGCAACACCATTCAGATAGCACTACCTACCTACCACTAGACGGCCACTTCGTTTGATCAGATTTGAGGTTTGCGAGTAATTAAATATCAGACTTGCAAATAAATTCTAATGTTTTAATTATTGCCAGGAAAGCCAAAGTAAGGCAGGAAATTAATTTGAGTAACAGTAACGTTAATGTCAGCCAATTCAAGATAAACCACTTAGCCATTGTTTCGTTCTTGAATTTGCATTATTGCAAACAAGTTCAAATTGCACTTGTCAAGATAGGGTATTTGGGGACGCTACACATGTAGTTATATCTATTAATTTGTATATGACATGAAGTTTTAAACGTTATTCTAACACAGATTATTGTTTTTGTTTTTAGAATGTTGCCTGTTTTCGTTATGAACGTATAAAAAGGAGGTTGCATAATTACCCTAAAGAAATTGAAATTAAAATTATTTCCTTCATTTTAATTTGTTAGCATCTAGATGTTTATTAACCTTTGTCTGTCATGAAGCTTTAAACGCCTGTTTGACATAGATTATTGTTTTTGCGTTTATAATGTTGGCTATTTTCGTAATGAACTTCTTGTAAAAGAGGTTGCATAACTATCCGAAAAAAAATGTTATTTAATTTCCATTTTGTAGGTTGGAAGGTCGTGTGATATTCTACACCAGATGTATCTGCTTATCAACGGTTGCTCTTCCACATATCGGTGCGGCGCGACAACAATATCTTTCAAGAACATCCACCCACTTTTATGACACCGTTCCTCATTTTCACGTTCAATATTTTAAATCGCCACTCAAAGCTTTTGCATAATCAGTGGCTGCCTTACGTAGAATTGCTTCATTTTACTATTTACACGCAGTTTTGAAGGAAGTTTACCAAATGTTGGTAAAAGTATTCAAATTAATAATGTAACCATTTTTTATAAATTTAATTTTATGAATTGTAGCTTCATATGTTAAATGCTAATGTAGTTCAGATTATTTATAACAACTAAATACAAATTGTGGGACCGAAAAGCTCACCTTTGCGAACTTTATCACTTTCTTTAATTCAGCTGCTTATAAAGGAATAATTATAATCATTTCTAATTTTTAACTAAATTAAATCAAACTAAATCTTTATAGGTTGAAAAGAACTTAAATCTCAATAGACGTCACCTAATACAATATTGTGTCTAAAATAAAATAAACTTTTGTTTCAGTTTAGATTATAGTACTATAGTAGTAAAATGTTATAGCTAACAGAATGGTGGAAATGGCGACAATTTTCTTTCCGTTTTATTTCTAGAAACCATCACAGCGGAACCCGATTGCACGTGTTCTTTATTCTTTACATTTTAGTTTCAGGAACCGATTTTTTGCGGATGTAATTCAAGCTCTCTAGTCTGATAAAGGATGATTACAGCACTAGACGATCAACTTTTATTTGTAATTAGTACCACTAAAGCTGTTGCTTTATAGAGTTCCACATAGAAAATTACTTTTCCCTTTATATTATGCAATAAAATGCATTTTGATGTAATAACTCTGTGAAAAGCAGTATTATAATCGTTTTTTGTTTCAATCATTTATTACTTATAATTATTTTAAATGTAACAATTTAAAATACCTCAGGAAGAACTTTAAAAAAATTAGAAAAGTTTTTGGAAATAAAGTTTAACGATTCTAATCAAGTAAAGTTAAATTTTAAGAATAATCAAAAACGTTGTTTTCTTGGCATAAATAATTTTCTATCTAGGAATTCAATCAATTATGTAATTTAGCAGGATTATCTAAAAAATACGACCTTTAATTCTTTTAGGGTTATTCTGTTTGATTCATTTTTAGCAGTATATCTTTTGGAAAGTATTTAATTAGGAATTACTATTTTATTTACGAAAATGTTAAAGACTGTATAGCTTAACCGCGTAGCTAACAGAACCATATGCAACAATAAAATTAAGCAGAAAATTTACAGCTTTGAGCTTCTGTAGAATCCAAATATAAGTTTGAAACAATATATTTATGAATTAATAACTTGTTTACTAACTTTGTCAAAGTTACATAATAAAATATATAATTATCACAGCAGGCTTAATTCTTTGTATTTCCATATTTTTGTGCATCCAATCAATATAGTATATTGAGTATCAAGAACAGTAAGGGACGTTCAACCCTTAATGTTCGTGATGCTCATGCTGTTTTTGGACGATTGTATTAAATTTACCGCAATTGAAATTATTTAATTTCTACTAAATAAACGAAAAGTCAAAAGTTACGTTTTAAATAGAAATGTCCAAATTTTTTGTTCTTATTGTTGTGAAATATAGGTAGTATATATAATGTTATTTTATTTTGCCACCATAATGTTCTTTATTTTATTTTACCACCATAATGTTCTTTATAAGCCTCCAAATGCGGGCGTAATGTGGTCTTTATAGCACGGAAATGTCATTGATGCTAAGCAGCATGATTGACACCAAACACATGACATGATATATAATAGCAATATCACAGTATCTTAGTAACAACAAATTAGCCTACTGTCGACTTTATTTCACTGTATTTGCATTTAAAAACTTGCCGAAAATACTGAATCTTTTAATATTTTGTTCCAGTTTCATGGTGCAAAATAAAATAAAACATGTACCACGGGCATAATTAGATTATGCTCTCAGAATAAAGCCCTCCGCTTCGCGTCGGGCTTTTAACATTCCCTCGAGCCTAATCTTCTGATTATGCCCTTAATACGTAAATATCTATTATACGCCTCCAAATGCGGGCGTAATGTGGTCTTTATAGCACGGAATTGTCATTGATGCTAAGCATCATGATTGACAGCAAACACATGACATGATATATAATAGCAATATCACAGTATCTTAGTAACAACAAATTAGCCTACTGTCGACTTTATTTCACTGCATTTGCATTTAAAAACTTGCCGAAAATACTGAATCTTTTTAAAATTTTGTTCCAGTTTCATGGTGCAAAATAAAATAAAACATTAACACGGCATAATTGTAGATTATGGCGTCGGCTTTAACATTCCCTCGAGCCATAATCTTCCGATTATGCCCTTAATACATAAATATCTATTACGTTGGTAAGTAAAAGACGTCGGTAAGTAAAATCTTACCGACGAGTTGGGCCTCGCAACCAGTAAACATATCCTACTGTCTCGGAAACAGATATGGTACATAAATGAAATAGCTCAATCTTGCAAAAAAGAATGTTTTAGATCAGTATTATACATTATATGTTATTTGTGAAGTTGACTGAGATTGCTGTTAAAAAGATAATGTAAAGCAAACTATTCATATTCATGAATAAAAATAGTACTTGGAGTATGTCGACAAGGAGATAATAATTGTATTCCATTATAACAGACTACTATCGAAGTAAAAAGTTCAGTTACTTCACTTTGCTTATTTCACAAAATTGTTGGGGCGGATTTTCCTAAAATTTTTGCTATTTAATAAGTGTTAAAATATATAAATTCTAAGTGTTTAATTGGCGAAGTTTTAAAACTGTTGAATTTTATTTATAAAAAGGTATTGTAAATCGTATCATTTTTCAACACGCTTGACTTTAAAATAAAAATAAAAATCAATAAAATTCAAGAATTAGGTAGTTGGATTCTCCCTGAACCTATTACCAAAAAGAAATTGTAACAAATTGTTTTCATTTGCTTGTAAATAGCTCAAATAGGCAAACATGACCAATTCTCACTACGTGAAGTGCGTAAACTTTTGTCGTAACATTAAGTAATTGCCTAATAACATACATGCAAAAATATTTTCTTAAAATATACTCTTGATTACATGATTATGCGGTTTTCAAAAATGTGCTGTTATTGAATAAGGATGGCAAACCGCAACCGTTTTTAATCTAGGAGAGGCGGCACACATGTACTATAGCGCGTGAATGAAAAACTTGTACACATATTTTTATTCAATTTAAGTCAATATATTATTTGTTAATGAGCCAAAATATCCAAAATATCAAAATATCAAAAGTTTATTCCAAGTTTCTGGTGAAGTTAGGCACAAATATTTATTTCCACTTCGATTAACATTTCATAAACGTACATAGATTTATGCTTTTTCAATTACTCCTTTATCTACATTTGTATTACAATAAAATGGTTTTTTCAGAATTCTATAACAAATTAACCAGCACATTCGAGGTAAGTTAATTCGAGTGTTTTATGCCTGTTATGCATTATACAAAACATGATTGACTTGTATGCAATAAAATAAAAAGAGTCTTATGGTACATGCCATAAAGCAGTCAATCGTCACAGGCCCGGACTGGCACCTTCTGGGGCCCTCGGCCAGACACCCAAAGGGGGCCCCTACCAGAGGGTCTGGGGGGTATGGAAAATTTTGAAATTATGCCCCATTTTTTTTTTTTAAGAAAAAAGGATTTTGGCTACTTATTGCGTTGGTTTACAAACTCGTTAAGACAACATGTCATATTATTTAAGTGCTGTATGTTTTGGTAAAATATGCTATGGTAAAACATAAACACAGTGTTTTTTCTAACAACTATCAAAATCTTTATTTAAACAAACACTAACATAATCTATTTTTCAAATAAAAATAAAAAAAAAAAATTCTTAATGTATCATTTTTGTCTAGGACACCCTACTTTAGTTTAGATTGTATTCTAATTGTAACAAAAAGACAAGATAGAATTCTAATTAACTGTCAAGAATAAGAAACTAGTCAACGAACTAACCCTTTAACTTTTTTGTTAGTTCATTACTAGTTAAAGCTACTGTATCTATAATTTCGTCTTTATCTAAATTATAAAATAAGTCCCTCTCTACATTCATGAGAAGAAGACTTGACAAAAGTTCTTGGCTCATAGCTGACCTGAGTCGGTTTTTAACAATTTTAAGCTTAGAAAATACACGTTCACAAGTTACTTATGTAGATGGAAACGTAAGTATAAACTTGTAAACTATATACAGATTTATGAAGATCCCCGATCGTGTAAGATCAAATAGGATTGAAAAAGCACATGACAAACATTGACAGCATTGTTTCTTATCAGAGCAGTTAACACCGGTAAGTTTGACTGGGGATTTTCTTCCCTCTATTATTGACTCTAGTTCGTTATCTTCACTGTCTGTGATTGCTTCTGCTACTTTGATTTGTGTATCTTCAATGTTATCTTTCCTTATGAAATTGCTGTACTGAGCTGAAAACTGCTTCAATTCTATCAGTAAACTACTTCTGTCAACTTTGCAAAGCTTAGAGACGCTTGAAAGGGCTTCTGCAGGAAATTCATCTAGCTTCAAAATAGCACTAAATTTCTTAGGATCCAACCAGGAAAAGTCTTGTAAAATTTCTTTGTTTGGACAAAATCTATCTTCAGTGCTTATCTTAGCACAATCTAAAATATTGAAAAAGATCAGTTTGTAGCTTTGAGCAGTTGATTGTTCAGAACCTTCGTCTTTTGATTTTTCACCAGGCATAGTTTTCTTTTTTGACGTTCTTTTTTTCTTAAAGTCTAATTCAATTTCAATTTCAACCTCGTTAGTTTGTAGCTTCTCATTGAGAGCAATGGCATATTTTGTTGTTTTTGAGTACAAAGCCTCAAAATGTTCAACATTCCTTTTATTTTTACTTGTTGGAGTAGCGTTTGAATCAGATCCCAAGCAATGGAGTAATCAATAGTTTTACTTTGCAAGTACTTGGAAACAGGAGAAGTAACTAAAAATAGATCTAGTAATACAATAGACATGAATAGATTCTCAAATCTAGCCCACTGACTTATCAAATTCCTTGCTGTAAATTTTGATTTACAGTCAAAACTTCCAACTGATATATTTTGTAAAACCGACATGAGATTAAATAATTTTGCAGTGTTTTCATTTTGTTCGCAGTTCAAAAACTCTTCATCAACAACTGATGAAAGAGCTTTGTGTTTGGTCCACCATCTCGTCGCTCCTATCTTATGTAACCTATATAGCTTGTCATGTGCAGAGTGTTTTCTCCGTTTCTCTTTCCCATTCTGCCATTCTTTTGTGTGACAAATTTAGAAATACCGCCGTTTCTTCAACCAAACCAAATAAGTTTTCTGCTTGCAGTATTTTAACAGTCGAATCAGCAACTACCAAGTTTAGCACATGCGCCATACAATGGGTATAGATAAGATCTCCGTTGTCTTTTTTGAGATGGGATTGCAAGCCGTTGTAACATCCTTTCATGTTGTTAGCTCCGTCAAAAGAACAAGCAATAATATTTGATGTAGCAATGCCATGTTTTGCTAGAGTTGATTTCACAAGCTCATACAAAGCTAGTCCACTTGAATCATCAACCACTGTTGTCTCTAAAAATCGTTCATATACTTTTCCTTGCACTACATAACGAATACATATAGCTAACTGGTCCATTACAGCAATGTCCTGAGTACTGTCTACCATAATGCTGTAATTTATGCTGTTTTTTAAGTCGTTCAAAATCATTGTACGGCCTACAGAACTGATTACTTTGATTAACTTATTGATAAAAGTTTTTGATAAAAATGTCAGTAAAGAGCCTCGACCAATACGCCTGTCACTGGCAGTCTTCTTTCCTCTGGCTTTTCTTTGGTTTATTATTTTTTGGCGGTGCTTTTTACTTTCTTCAATACTCATAGTGATATGATTATGCAAAATAGCATCATAATTTGCGACCAGCATTGCAAGTTCAAGAAAATTACCGTGGTTTTCTACAGAGCCAAGCGTGTACGCTCCTTCTGCTTTATCACCTCTGTAGGCGATGCCTTGCCTTCCGATAAATAACACGATGTCAATTAATCGTTGTACAACCAGTCTTCTAGAGTGAACTTCTTTTTCACGCTTTTTTCTTTGGTTTTCGGCTAACAAGAGTTGAAATGTCAAAACCTTTTTGACTTTGAAACGCTGCTGTCCTCTGCCAGTTCATGGTAACGAGAATTTTCATGAATCTCAATAGCTTTGTAAACGTGCTTGTGAGAAACATCGTGACCAATAATAAAGAAGGAGTCTCTATGGTCTTTACCACCAAACGCCATACGACAAGAGCAGTATACTTTGTTTAGATGGATTGAGTATGACAACCATTTCCTATGTACTCTATCACCGTTTGGAAGATGTCGGTAGTACAGTTTAGAAGGCTCAAATGTTAATTTAGAACCTTTTCCTTCTTGTATTTGGATTGGGTGCTTCTCCATGAAAGCTTTTTTTATTCCGATCGGGTCATTTTCGTTCGGGCATGTAAAACACCCAAGCTGTTCCACCGCTGCCGCAGCATTAGGTGTCTCCAGATCATCCTTTTCATCGGTGTTTGAGTCAGAGCTCGAGGTGTCTTCTGATGAGTTGCTGCCGAGATCAACAGATGCTAATGCTGATGGACGTTCTAAAAAAGGTTTATCGTCGGCAGTTGTGATTTGTTTCTTCTCAACACTATAAGACGAAGACTGAATTATTGAAGGAGGTGACTCTGGGTGTTCAATCTCTGTAAAAAAAAAAACATACCTAGTTGCGCAGTAGCTAAAATAACGTAATAAAACATGAAGCATGAAGTTAAACAGTTTAGTTGTTTCAAAAAGAAATCTTGCCAATGTCATCAGTCATCACTTAAGTTCGTCATAGTGATGGATGGACGTTTTTAGCCTGAGTATTTTTGAAACTCGAAACCGGTAGCTTTTTATAAGTGATTAGGAATCACGTTGACGGATAACAAAGTAACTTAACGTAAATCTTTTTTTATATTTATAATGGTGAGATACAAACATAAAGTTAAAACTTCTATTTTGTTTATTTTACAAATCTCAAGTTTCGCAACATTTAAAAAAGTCACTTTACTATAGGAAACTCGTGGGTTAGTATTTATGTCATGACAAAAATGCATCAACAAGACATAGTAAAATTATCTTTTTAACTTGAAAAGAAACAATAAAAGCTCTTCTTTTCTCTAATATTTTTTGTAATCTTATAAAAATTTTGAAATTAAGGTTCTAAAAATGTTAATATTTTGTTATCATTTAAAAATGGGGATGGTTTAGGGTGCTAACCTGTTTTGACTTTACTGACTGCAATAAATCAACAAAACACGGGCAAGTGACCATATTGAGACAATTTTCGTAGTTGATTTTTTTTCTTCTTCTAAGAACAACAGTTAATTTGGTTACGTTTTAAGTCAATTTACCAGTTAATTTAATTTAGTTTAATTTAAAAAAAACTTAAATACGAAAAAAAGTGGCAATTTTTCATTAAAGATTTACTTTGACTTTGTGTGATTTTATCAAACACATAAGATCTATAGTTTTATTGTAATGTATTAAAGTAGTATGATAATGATAACACTTACTGTTTTCACAATTAGTTAACTTTAGTAATTGGTTATTTCTTAATTTTTACCTTCATTATTTTTATTTCTTTCGTTTTGAACTTCTTCCTGCGCAGAGACGTATTCTAAACCTGATTGAGTTTGAGATTGCAACCATGCAGTTAACGATTTAGCACAAACACGACCCGTCTCCTCTTTTTTTCTTTTATCATTTCTTTTTTTAGCTCCACTTTGATAACTACGTTTCATGTCGTCGTCGTTAAAATAAGCATAATATGCGAGCCACAACTTAATTTCAGCCACAGGCAGCCTATATTTTTCCACGGGAGTCGGGACCCGGTGTGGCGACGTTCTGCTAGTACTTGATTAGCTCAACTAATTTGCTTTGTTTTGTTTTGGTATGATGTCGCAGTGGCGGCAGGGGTGGCAGGGGGGCAGGGGAGGGGAAGCGATGAGTCATATACACGCACTGATCTGGACTGTGTCGTCTCACTGCCCGGCGCGGCACTCGGACTCCGCGACGTCTATCTCCCTACTACGCGACGACTACTCCCCTTTATCCCCTCACATTGGCTGAGTTTGTGTTTGAAAAAGATTCAAGATTGTAGGTGTATTTTACGTAAAACATACAACATGAATTTTTTATACTGTGTTTTGTATTTAAAAAGACAAAAAATATTTTTTTAAAATTTATAACAAATGGTATATAGTAATTTTTGTCCGGGGGCCCTCGGCGATCGCCGACTAGCCGACCTGGCCAGTCCGGACCTGAATCGTCAATTACTTCTTCATCCTTACAAAATAACGGTTGTGCAAGAATTACTACCTTTAGATTTTCAAAAGCGTTTAGAATATTACCCATGGTTCAACAACTTGGGAGATGAGGAAATAGTGAACTTAAGTTTCTTTACGGATGAATTCCATTTATGCGATTGTAAAGAGACAATTGAACCAAAATTAGTGCATCATTTTATGTGAGAATATGAAGTTTATTTTGCATCCAGTGGCAAAGAGGATTTATACCTTGAAACCGAAAAAATAACATTGTTTCACCCTATAATTTTCTTTATTTTTTATTAATGCCAAGGAAATTTATTTTTATACAAGGAAAATGGTAGGGATAAGATTTATAATATGCTGGTAACGGTATAAGCCTTATTTGGTGAATCAGGATTAACTAGCTAACCAATGCTTTTTATACATCCTTTGTGGTTTTAACTTCGAATGGATGTAAGAAAGGGGGAAGGTTCACACAGTGATATAAGGGAACATTGTAGGGATATGTCGCAATATAGGATTACATTATAATTGGGGTCGGAACCACCATTAATAAAGTAATACTATTAAAAATCTTTGTCTATCCTTCGAGGTACGTACACCTAAGAGACATAGAAGACTGTTTCTCGGACGTTAAGTTAGAGAGAGAAAATAGAAAATTAAAAGCTCGAACTAGGATATTGGAAGATCAGGAAATATGTGAGGATTGTATTGTAATTAAATTAATAATAGGCAGCTTATAATAAACAGTCAGGTAATTCTCAGGACCAAGTAAGAATGAAATAGAATGAGTGAATTCTTTTTTCTTTTTGTTAGTATGCTCATGCTTGGGGTTAGTATTTACTTATTTATAGCTCATATATATATATATATATATATATATATATATATATATATATATATATATATATATATATATATATATATATATATATATATATATATATCTTATTCGTAGACTGTTCAGCCCTGGTCAATCCATGTTTGTTGGTGTTGCGATGTTTTGTTATTGTATAGTTTACAATCATGAGATGTGCTTGTTTTTGGTGTAAAGAAAAGAAAAAGATTTATTTATTTAATATTTAATAATGCGTTAATTGGCTTAAGTGTGTGTGTGTGTGTGTGTGTGTGTGCGTGTGCGTGTGCGTGTGCGTGTGCGTGTGCGTGTGCGTGTGCGTGTGCGTGTGCGTGTGCGTGTGCGTGTGCGTGTGCGTGTGCGTGTCCGTGTGCGTGTGCGTGTGCGTGTGCGTGTGCGTGTGCGTGTGCGTGTGCGTGTGCGTGTGCGTGTGCGTGTGCGTGTGCGTGTGCGTGTGCGTGTGCGTGTGCGATGCGTGTGCGTATGCGTGTGTGTGTGTGTGTGTTTAGTGGGGTGTAGCGTGCTTAGCGTGATTATTAGATTCATCGTCCGGTTTTCTGCTAGGTCGTCATTAAATAGACGGTGGGATGCGGAGGGCATATGGGATGTTGTCTAGGGACTCTTCTATCTCCTCGGGGAGGTCGTCAAAGAGTTGTGTAAGGATCGCGGCTTTTCTTCGTGGGAATTGGGGAACACGGTTGTTGTAGGGTATGGTAAGGATTTTGTTGGTAGGGATAGATCGCCGAAGACTCTTTTATGTGGAAAGTTTTTCTATAGTGTTTGTATTCTGTGTGTGGTGGTTGGTATGTTTGCGTGTTGTGTTGTGAGGTCGCTAGGGTACCTGAAAGGTAACCTGTGTATGCGTTTGAGTATTAGGCGTTCACAGGAAGCAATAGACAAAAGGTGATTGGGGTTTATGTCCGTGTATATGGGTGCTCGGAAATCCATAACAGGGCGAATATAGGTTTTGTAAGTGTGTTGCAGTGTTCTGGCGTGGCAACCTCTAATTCTACCCCGGAGGGCACCCAGTAGGTTTGCGCGGTTTCTTATCCTGTTAAGTATTCTTTGTACATCGGAGAGTCAATTGAGGGTTCTAGTAAAGAGGATTCCTAGGTATGTGACTTCTTGTTGGATTTAGGGTGAGGGAACCGTTCCTGGAGGCAAGGTTTGGCAACTTATCTTCTTTGGTGGGATATCCACTGGTTCGCCCAGTTGGAGAAGTTCCGAAGTGTTTTGGATATGAGACGGGAGACCGTTTCGCTGTACGATTAACCGTCCAGACGGCGGTGTCATCCGAAAACTACGAAACGACTACTTCGGGTTGTGTGAGTTTGGGAATGTCGGATGCGTAGATAATATAGAGGATCGGGGCTAAGGAGAACCTTGCGGGACGCCTGCTGTAGGTTAGAAAGGATATGAGAAGGTTTTCCCTACTTTGACCCGAACTGACCGATGGGGTCGGGAATGTTAAGGTTAGGGATCTTGTGCAGGAGACAGCTTCAACAAGGGATAGTGACAGGTTCAGTTGGGACAGAAGCCGAATTGGCTATTGGGAAGGAGGTCGTTAAATTGGTGGTCCCTGAGTCGCCTGGCTAGAATCTGCTCAAAGCATTTTCCGAGTCAACTCAGGAGGGAGATGGATCTATAGGAGGAGGGTGAGGTTAGGTCGGTGTGGGGTTTGGGTATCATGACGGTGGAGGCCGATTTCCAGTCCGTCGAGAAGTAGGACAGGATTAGGCATTGGTTGTAGATGTTGGAGAGTAATCGGAGAGATGGGTCGAGTAAATCACGGAGGATTTTTCGATTTAGGCCGTCACGACCTGGGGCAGAGTTTTTCTCTTTTTTGAAATATGTATGGACCTGGTCGGGCGTGATGGGGGCATAAAAGGATTCTCGTTATCGAGTTGGATTTCAGGAAGCTTAAGGTTGCGGAATTCTTCAAGACGACCTTCGAGCAGTGCCTTGAACCGGTTATCGAATTGGAAATCAACGGGGTTGGAAAATGTATTGAGGTGGTGACCAAAGAACGCGGCCTTTCCATGGTCGGAGGAGATTAGGTTGCCCTGTAGGTCGGTTAGGTGGGATTTAGGGTTGACTTTCCTTCTGGTCAGTCTACCGAACTGTTGCCAGAAGAGTTTACCATTTCTGTAATCTAGCTGGAATGT
Organism: Vesta saturnalis; assembly: GCA_036346205.1. Lineage (NCBI taxonomy): Eukaryota > Metazoa > Arthropoda > Insecta > Coleoptera > Lampyridae > Vesta > Vesta saturnalis. Next base: position 372,718 of record JARFJB010002383.1, on the reverse strand, counting down.
GGCTTCGGCGTGTTTGATGGCTTCTCCCCTGATTAAGGCGTTAAGGCGATTGTATTCGGTTTTGAGGGCCGGGGCCCTGGATCGCAAGAATTGACGTTAGATTCGTCTTTTCTCTTTGATCCAGTTCACAATATGTTGTGGCAGCGGTTTGCGGGAGGTGTCGATGTTTTTAGTTGTACAGAGATATCGACCGCTTCCGTAATTACGGAAGTTAGGTCTCTAATGGCTCTCTCTCGAGATCTTGAGTCGTTTGAAGATTAGGTGTGGGAAGGTTGTTGGAGATGTGTTCGGAGAACACATTCCAGTCTGCTTTTGAAAAATCTTTAATGAATGTGTATTGAGGAGGTATAGGGGGAGCTGGACAAAATGAAGTTTTGACTAGTAGGGGTATATGATCTGATGTGATTGTGGTGCCTAGGAAGTACTCACGATCGAAATAGTGAGCTATGGGTCGGAAACTATGAGTGAAGGGGAGCACGGTTATTTATAGGGGATTTACTAGGAGGGAGGAATGGGAAACTGATAGTATTTCTAAACAGTACTACATTCAGTTAAAAAGAAATGGGAAAGAAGTTTTGATAGGAAATTTAATTGGGATAATTTTTAGGATCATTACAGAGTTCCTAATTTTAAAACATTTATTCACGTGCTTTAAAAAAGCAAAAGTTGACGCTGGGGCTCACAGAACTCGTCGCACTGTTGTAGACGAAGACGCTGTATTGCAAATAGTAGAAACTAATCCAAAAATAAGCACCAGAAGAATAGATGCAGCTGTACCGAATGTTAATCGAGGGTCAGTTAGGCAAATCCGCAAAGAAAAACTTCTTTACACATTTCATTTTAATAAAAAATTCATCACCTATTGGAACGGTATTTCCTATCACGTGTGTAATATTGTGAGTGGCTGCAAAATCAAATGCAAACTTTCTGCCATTCATTCTGTTTACTGATGAAGATGGATTTAGTCGCGATGGTGTTTTGAACATACATAATATGCATTACTAGAGCGATGAATACCATCATCATACCATTATACGGAATCACCGTTTTCTATTAATGTGTGGTCAGGTATAATTGAAAATTATCTAATTGGTCGATTTAGATTATCCAATCCATTGACAGGCGAATTCTATCGAATTTTTGGAAAATGAACTGCACACTTCGTTAGTAATGTACTACTGGACATTATTAGAAGAATGTACTACATGCATGACGGCACGTCAGCTCACTCTTCTTAAAGGGCAAGGGAATTTTTGCAAAGAATACAAGAAAATAGGTGGATTGGTCATGGGTGACCTATCCATGGCCAGCTCGTAGTCCCGATCTTGATCCCTTGATTTTGGAGGTTTATAAAGAATGAAGTGTAGGCCGTAGAAATAAATAGTGAAAGGCAATTATGAAACAGAATTATGGAGCCTGCTGATAGATTTCGTAATAATCCTAACATATTTCAATGATACCGTTAGTCATTAACACGAAGATTGGAAATGTGTATTCAAGAACAAGGACAGCAATTTGAACACTTTCTGTTGAGCTTTTTAGATTTTCATATTTTTGTAAATGCTTAATTTAATATTTAATAAAAGCCTTTTCAATTTATAAAAAAAACTTCAACAGTCTGTAACTTGAAAACAAAAAGAGTTCAGACATTAGTGTATAGAAACTGTTCTTACTATTTTTTGGTACTCTATCTCGTGGCGCTATGAGTTGTAGTTTATTATATGTCAACCTGTATACACGAGTATATACGTATATCGTAGCACCTTCTTACAATTTTGCTGCACTATATAAATTTCGCTTAGCCAGTAGAGGCGACACAAGGTCGCGCGTTGAATGCGCTTTCCCTCTGCCTGCAGTTAAACGTACAGCCTCACGGAAAATGAGTCGTCTCTGTATCTAAGAGCATAGTGTTCTCACGGCGCGGGGCGGCGTGTGGTAAAGACGAGCTGCGGTCGGGTCGGGGACAAGGTCGAACCAATTGTGGGACACTGATCTGGTGTTGTGAGGCCGTGAGAATAGTGCACAAGTCGAGTCGAGGCTTGTGTCTTCAAGACATCGCGCCTTTGATCGTTTAGAGTTTACCGACAACGGGCGGGAACGGCTCGGGGCCGTCCACGGCTCGTACGCGCCACCCCGAGTTAGCCAGCAAAGCCACGTACGGAGTTTTCTCACGACGCGTTTCTTGGCGAGCGGCGGATCAGGTTCAGCAAGCCACGCGTCTTTCCGTATTTATTCGTTTTAATGTACACGATCCTATAGAAATACTGCGTATAACGCTTAGAATAAGGGAGTTAACAAGCGTGGTTTTTTTCCTTTATTACACGGTTTTTAAATAATAGAAAGTGAGAAATCAGCATCAAATTCTAAGCAAAGGTGTACTTTGGCATTACCTAAAAATTAAGGCAATCCATTAATTAGTGTTTTCAGTTATTGGTTCATAAAGATTGATCTTGAGCGAAGAGTAGCGAAAAATGGTGATTTCCCGAATATATTTCGCTCTAGTACTTATCTAAATGTAACAATAATACCAAATTACGTTCACATACACAGAAATACATATCTATCAGAATGCAAGTTGTTGGTTAAAATCGGCCTAATAGTGTTTAAAGTTGCTGCTGTTTGGGCTGTAATCCATTAAGACATCAAGGAATTAGATATGGTATAGTTGAAAATAAACACAATCACGCAACAAAATCAAAAAGTAGTAACCACTCAATAACTAATGCATTTTATCGTATATGACGGAGATAATTGTAAATATCATGAGAAATGCAGTTGAATGCTTAAAAATAGAGAATTGCAATATCCCATTTTGGATATAGATTCTCCTAGACATAGGTCACATTTCAGCTGATTGACTCGACATTCGTGTGTTCATGTGCTACCCTTTTAATGTTTACTCATTCTTTAATATATGAAATCCATAAAATGATAAATAAGGAGCTTCTTTAAAGACTATTGAACCGTGGTAATACAATAAAGCTCCAATTCCAATTGGACTTATAAACATATGTGGTGTGGAACCTACACGGCTTTTCACCTATAGAGTGGAAATTAAAAAAATTAAATAACTTTAATAATAATTTTTTAGGATAATTATACAACCTCTTCTTTAATACGTTCATATCGAAAATGGACAACATTGTAAAAATAAAAAACAATAATATGTCAGATGGACGTTTTAAAGGTTCATGGCAGATAGCCGTCAATTTAAGTTTTTACCCCAGAAAAATTTATACTAAACAATTCTTATTGGACCTGAAAGAGCTCGAATCGTACTATAAAATCCCAAAAGTCCTGGAGAATCACCACATTGCGTTTTCCGGAAAATCCGAAAAACTGGTCCTAAGTGCTTAACCGGTTAGCGTAGAGATCTGGTTTTGATATAATTTTTTAGAGTCTTATCACCATTAACTTTTGTATAAACCATTTTTTCGAGTTTCCCAAAGAGGACATTAATTTTTCCGAAAATTTCAAATTTTTTATCAGAAAATTGACTGAAGTATGATTTGGTCCACAAAAATAGATACGTCAAAATTTCCTCCAAACAAATGATGGCAATGATTTTATTACCTTTAATTGGATACAATGCGTGGTGGGGTTTGGAATTATATTACAGATGTATTCAGCAGTATTATAACATAATACAATATTATCTGACAATACAATACACGTAATAATATACAATATATATATATATATATATATATATATATATATATATATATATATATATATATATATATATAACAGTATGTGCTACAGATATGTTTTGGTGGTATTTATGGTCCTTTTTGGCTAAATAAAATAATAAAAATAAAATTTTTATCCTTTAAAATATATATATATATTTAAATTTTTGTATAAATAATTTTTTCGAAGTTTCCAAAGGGGACACTGATTTTTCAAAATTATGTATCACCTTCAAATTTCAGGAAATCCAGGATGAACAAAGGAAGGTCAGGCGTCTCAAGGGCGGGCGAGTCACCCTGCACAAGCGGCCGCGCCGCGCCGCGCGCGCCCATCCCTCCAACCGTTTATTTCTTACCACCTTTATTCCTTATCTCTTCCTCTATTATTATTGTTGGATTACTCACAATTTCCCTATGTATAGACGGCAATTTTTCTTAATTGCCTTATTTCAGTTCATTTGTGCGTACTGGATAATAAGATAATAATGTTGTAATGTTTCGTGAAGGTGTTTGTGTATTTTGTGGTGGTTCGTTAAGTGAGGAAGAGGTTGTTACTGTTACCCGTGGTTTAGAAACAATAAAAAGGTTAGTGTGGTTAGAAATGACTGCACATATGATTTAAAAGATAGTCGTTCAGTGCCGTAAAGTGTACACTAAGAATCCGCCGGCTGCTAACAAAAGGGTTTTTCTCCGTCCCCAACAACAGTAATGGAAAAAGAATTTTTAGGTGTAACGAGGGAAATTTGATTTTAAAGAACAGTGTTTGTTTTGAAAAGACTGTGTGGAGAATACAGATAAATTGTCCACAGATAAAATAACATCTGTTGTAACAACCCCTTTTAGAGTTGTATTGAAATATACAGTAATTTAAAGTCTTTCATTCGTTCTGTTGTCAATATAAGAAAAAGTTTTTAATTATTGAAATATAGGTATGAGGTAGGCAACTTAATTTGCATATCTTTTTAAGGGTTTATAGTGCATATCTTTCCCTAAATTTATGTGAAAGTGCCATTAATTTGATGGTAAGATATCTTTTAACTTGTTATACTAAAAAATTAAAACATTTGCTCTTTTCAGGCACTTTTTTTTTTACTGTTACTTTCAATTTTACTTCGATTTACAATTTAATTACATTTTAAGTACGCATTTAATTTTACTGTTGCGTACGTTTTCATTTTATGATTGCAATTTTTGCATTCAAAACTTCAAAATAATGCAATAAATATTGGATTCAAAATTTCAAGAAGAAATTTATAAGAGATAAATTTCTTTCATGGGTTGGTTTAGTACATAAAGCATTATTTCAAGATATTGCGCAATAATGGTGCAAGGATGACATCACCTTGGTTTAGAGCGAAAGAAAGAAATGATGAGCGAGGAAGATAATTGGACTTTAGAATAAATAGTGTACTTCATTGGGTTGCAGCGAAAGTGAATTATCATTGAAATTGTCATACTAAATTTTTTAGTAATCATAATTATTCTGTGAATCCTTCAGTTAGCCGGCCAGTTAATCAATCTGAGCATGTCAGGTTTGAAATGCTCATTGATTTTATAAAAAATAATGAAGACAATCAGTTCACGCTTGACGAACTTTTTGAAAAAATGAGTTTTAAGTTAGATTCGAACGATATTTTTGCTGAGGTTTATTTAAAACAAAAATTAAAAGAATATAATGGTGACAATTTAATCACAGTTGAACAGGAAAAAAACTCGATTATTTGTTTGAAGTCCGCTGGTAGTATAATTCTTAGTCAAAATGGTTTAAAAGTAAAGCGTTCACCGCTATGAAAAAAAAATTGGAGTTGTTGAAATGGCTGCTAACTGATTCGAAGATTAATATATTTCTGTGGCATGTAGTTGGTAACATAAAAAAACTCCAAAGCTACCCCTCCACAAAATATCGATAATACAGTTTGGTTTATTAAAAAACTGTATAAAGAAAGGCTATGTAAAATTAGACTTTCTTCAAAAAATATTTACATACTTTCCTATAAAGTTCATCGATATTTAAATATTGAACAAATTTTAACTAACACCTAAACTCACACACATGCACAGGAACACGCACACGCACTCACACACACACACACACACACACACACACACACACACACACACACACACACACCCACACCCACACCCACCGATGCATGCAGCCACACACATCCACACTAACACCCCCCATACACACAGCAACCCACACACATGCAGGCACACGCGCATGCACCATCTACGCACGTACGCACATACGTATATACGCATCCTATAACGTTACTCGAGATGTGCACTAAGTTGAAGAGGAAGATGATTCCGGCTGCTCGGTAGCTATATATATATATATATATATATATATATATATATATATATATATATATATATATATATATCAAGTAATAGTAGTTTTGGCTGAAAAAAAGAGACTCTTTTCACTTAGTTTAAGAGCTTTCGAAATAAATGTATTTCTTCATCAGTCAGTTCTACAAGATGCTTATATATAATATTACATATACAAAAATTATGAGTTTTAAATTACTTACAGTGATTTGAGGTTATTATTAAAATTAAATATTTTAATAAATATATTAGAAATTCTTTAAATGAATGTTTTAATTTAAATAATTATTATTTCTTGGCAATAAATTATAAAAGAAATTTATAATCAGTTTGTTAGTGTCAAATTTATGGTTTTGTCAATTTTGAAAGTTGATTATAAAAATTCAAAGCTATCTTTTTTATTTGGTTCTATGTCTTACGGTTAATCAAAATAAAAAAACAGTATTTTAGATATTTCCTTATAACAATAAATACTATCTATAAATGTTAATATTTTAATTGTTATATTTGTATAAAATTACTTAATCCTATTTAGGTCTGATTTTATAATTTATTGCCAAGAAATAACAATTATTTAAATTAAAACATTAATTTAAAGAGTTTCTAATATATTTATTAAGATATTTCAGTTTTATAATAACCTCAAATCATTGTAAGTAATTTATAACTCATAATTTTTGCATATTTAATATTATTTATAAGTATATTGTAGAACTGACTGATTTTCGAAAGCTCTCAAACTAAGTGAATAGAGTTTGTTTTTTAACCCATAAATATAGGCTGCATCTCCAAGATTTTTTAGTTGTATATCATATATATATATATATATATATATATATATATATATATATATATATATATATATATATATATATATATTTTTTCAATTAGACGCCATAAGTTTTATCTTCAATAAAGCCCGAAAACCTAAAATTGGGGTTTTAAGAAAAGTTGTACAAACAAAAGAACATTCATAAATATAAAAAAAAAATCAAACTTAGATCCGCTCTAATAATGAAATGAATAAAATCTATTAAAGTAAACTCAAATTAATCTTCAGGAATGAAGACCGCTATAGTGGTGTTAATAATTACAAAAATTACACAAAACAACAAAAAAAGAAAATCTATGTAAATGTGTCTCAATGACGTAAGTTAGTATGTATATAAATCAGGCTTAGTGCTTTAGGGGTACTCTTGCAAGGTATTACTATGCAGTAAATATGTGTAACAATTAAAAGAAACATAAGTAAAAAATAAGAACTAATTATGCCTTGCGAAAATCCCTATCAATATAAACATATAAACAAATAATATGAGATTAATAGCGATTCTCAATTCATTTATCGAATAACAGTGAAAACCACAAAAATAATAACAGATTAATAGCGGTACTAGAGACACATTTTAAATGAATATATAACAACATAACCTAAAAAAAACATGCTTGATGTGATCATAAGAGCTATCAAAACAATAAATTTAAACACGAAGTGGTACAATAATGTTGTTAATCCTTTAGAGACGTTCACTATACCACCGTTAAAATTAGATGTTGGAACAACGGAAACAAAATCAATAAGAAAGACAATACCTAAGGTTTGACAACTATGTTCTTTGCCGTAGTATATAGTTACGATTCTGTCGTTTCAGGAAAGCAATTATCTGGCTATATTGACGGTGGTAGTAATTGGTTAGCCGTGACGGTTCAGAGAAGTAAAATAAAGTGTGCAGTCGAGTGACCTCTCAGAATGGTTCCTGTTGTCACCAGGTTGTAGGTACAGTTGTGAGCTCTAATATGTATACTGTATGTGATCTTAGGCTGAGAATAAGCGAAGGCGCTCTAATGCCTGCTCTGATCGGGATGATATGTGGCCGATTACACGTAGAGGAGAATGGCATTAAGTTCCAGATAATAAACTGATAGTAAACAAAACAGGTCTAAATGGTAAATTACTACATAAGTATTGGAGCTTGAGGGTAAACTTTAACTCACCGTAGGTTTAAGGTGACATGAAGGTGTAGGGCCATTAAAATCCGGAATTTTTCCAATAAACAATGAATATCGTTAACACAATTTCCATAAAAAGGTAATTTTCAATTAATAGAGTATCCAGTAATTAGTGATATTAAAGATATGCACATAACAACTTTTTACGGAAAAAATGCCAGTATCGTGTAGTGGTAAAAGATAAGAAAAGTGTGGAAAACTGAAAACAAAATTTTGAAAACAACAGGAAATCACAAAGCCATCTATGAGCAGAAAAGAATAAATGTAAACATTAGTTGTGTTAACATAAAATTATTTTTATCAACAAATATATTTTTGTAAAAAATAAATGTGCAAATTTAAAACATTACAACCCACCCACGCACCCACCCATGCACCCAACACACACACGCACACACACACACACACACACACACACACACACACACACACACACACACACACACACACACACACACATACACACACACACGCACGCACGCACATACACGCACACGCACGCACACACACGCACGCGCACGTAAACGCACACGCACATACAGGCATAATAGGCGATCCTGGCGTATCCTTGTCAAATGTTGTAAAATGATGTAATAAGTCGATTTAACTATAGTGAAAAGAACTATGATTACGTAACTTTCTATACCTAATTAGTACACTGTCAAATTCTTAAATACAAGCTTGTATTTGATATTTGCGTTCATAAAATGAATAAATAATTTCGAGTATTTGTTACAAGGTGTGTTTCAATAAGAAAAGCCGCTGTGTTTGAGCTTTGAGCGTTTTAGTGTTTTAGAATTGGTGAATGTTCAAACAATGACCATGAAATACTGATTAAAATTCAAATTCATAGAGAAAATCTTATATTCTAATTCGAATTGAAACTTTACTTTAACAACAAATAATAATAGTTAGGTATATGAGTTAACTACAAGCTAATTTTTTTATTACTAGTTTTTTCTCCTCAATTTTATTGCTCAAATTCCTAGGATAACTGTTGAGCAGGATATTTCAAACAGTATGTATACACATTTCTACCAATATTGTTCAAAACTACGCTATCAAAGCAATATAAACCCTCCAATTGAGCATGTAGCAATGCAGTTGTTTTACTAGCTATCCGTCCAGATGGATGATTATTTAAAAATTACAGAATCTGAAATTTATTCTATTCACAAATATCGTTCACTTTACAAAAATAAAAAATACATAGTACATTTTTTTCTTGTAGTTGAAGAACATAATTCTTTCAGAGCTTTGCATATACTCATAGTTTTATATTCCTGACTGTCCTTAATATCATTTTGTTATTAATACATATATTAATGAATTATCATGTGCCACAGGAATTTAAAAACTGAAAGTGTGCTTGAAACACTTATGTGAATCAAGTAGGGCGATATCACAAAGCATCAAAACGAGATTCACCAAGCTTTAATTAATTGCAAGTGAAGTGAATTCAATCCGGAGACACACAATATGCATTTATCAGTCATATGAAATTTTCTTTCGAGATTGTTAAAGGTAAAAGGTAAAAATTAAATAAAATTGAAGGAGACATTCCATAACTTAACTGACCTTAGGAAGAGGAATAGTTAAATAAACATTATAATAAAGCAACCATTCAGTCCGATATTTTTTTTATGATTGTGGACTTGAACAGGCTAAATTTGGCCTATCGTGTTAAAGCTCTCAGGAACACTCAGGAGGATGGATAGAGGGATAATGAATTGCCAATAGATGCCTATGAACAGCTACCTTAAATTTTCTCATATCATAAGTGAGAGGAAAACAGGAACTAGAGAGATCATTCCAGAGTTCAGAAGCCGTCTAGAGAAATGTGGATTGCGCCCGTTTGGTACGACAAGTGGAGATTTGTACTGCATACTGACGATGTGAATGAGCGAACCGAGTGTTTCTCGCAAAGATAGTCCGAGAAGGTGTCAAAAAATATAATTCAGCAGCACATTCTAAGAGGTAAGTTAGTTAATTTAATTTAGGAAGAAAGCATTGACCAAAATATTGTCACACCAAAATCTTCTTCTTCTTCTCTAATACTCAATGCCCATTCGGGCGTCGAATGGTGGTCTATGGTCCGGTATCCATTTTTTCCATCTTTTCCTGTCCCTCGCTATTCTTTTGATTCCATCCATTGTCACTCCTCTTTCTTCCCTTATTTCTTTGATTTGTTTCCATTTTCCATTTTCTCCTGTGTTTTCTGATTTATTTTCTCGAGGTACTTCCTGAGGTACTTCATTTCCATGGAATTGATCTTCTTTCCTCCTAATTGTCGAGCTTTCGCAGACGTATATTATTGTTGGTAATGTTATTGTTATGTATTTCTTTTTTTTACCTCTATATCAATGTCTTTGAGTCGTATTATAGTTTTGTTGATGGTGTGGCATATTCTTGTCGATTTATTAGCTCTGTTTACTAATTCTGCCTCTATTTTATTAATTTGATCTCCCCTTTATTTTTCATTCACAATCATAGTTTTTGTTTTGCTTATGTCTGCTTCCATTTTCATTTTTCCTATTTCTTCAGTCCATGCGTTAACTAGCTTTTGCATTTTATTGCTGGTGCTTGATAATAATACTATGTCCTTAGCGTATAGGAGGTTACTTAGCCTGAATGCTTCTAGGTTCTTGTATCCTATTACTGTTTCCAACTGATTGTATTTTCTTTTTATATGTTTGGTTATCTTGTCCATTATAATTATAAAGAGCAAGGGGCTTAGGCTGTCGCCTTGCTTAATTCCTTTATTCATTTCAAACTTACCCGATCTTAGCCCTGTTAATTGTATTTTTGCTCTGAGTGCTTCATATGTACTTCTTATTGCACTTATCAGTTCTTTGTCTACCTTCAATTCTCTCATCTTCCAAATTTTTTCTGTCTACTGTATCAAAGGCAGCCTTCAGGCCCATAAATGTAAGATACAATTCCTCTCCTTCAACCTTTCTTTCTATTATGCGTCTGATAGTATATATATATATATATATATATATATATATATATATATATATATAACGAGTAATAAAATGGAACAAATGTTAGAGGAAATAAATAAGAAGTTAAACAGAATGGAAGAAAGGGACCTAGGTATAGAAAGTAGATTAGATAAACTACAAAAAGGAATAAATACGCTTAAAAAAGAAAATACACAAAATACAAAAGAAAGGAACGTACAATATGAGAGGAAACAGGGAGATAAAAAAGAGGAACATAATAATACATGGTACAGAAGACCAGAAGTAATCTACAAGTAAAAGAGAAAATAAGGTGCATGCTTAGAGAGATTGAAATAGATACTGTAATGGAAAATGAGGAAGTGCAAAGTAGAAGACTCGGCAAATACCATATCGGAAAAACTAGACCTATACTAGTGGAATTTGGGAAATGGGCAAAGATATATATATATATATATATATATATATTTTCCTTATCTCACATATTCTTTCTTGAAATCTCTCCATTTTTCCTCTTGGATTTTAGGTTCCTCTTTCTTTGAAATTCTTCATCTGTTTCCTTCTTGTATTTTTCTTTACTCCCTACACTTTTAAGTTTTTGTATTGCCAAACTACTATACTTTCTTGTTTCATAGTTGTTTAATATTGCCTGCCATCCTGTTATTAATAATCTGTGCTGTGTTCCTCCGACTTCTGCTCCTTCCTTGGTTCCACTTTTTGTATTTTCTCTTCTAGATCTTGTGTAAAAGTTATGTTGTCTATTATGCCTTTGGCGTTGCGTTGTTATGCTATAAATGTGTAATCGGCCTCTAATGGTTGATCCTACATCGAATTTCCTATTAGTAGGATATTTATGCTGCATAAATCGATCATTTTTATTCCTTTTTTTTTCTCTAATGGTTGATCCTACATCGAATTTCCTATTAGTAGGATATTTATGCTGCATAAATCGATCATTTCTATTCCTTTTTTTCAATTTTTTCTGCATACCCGCCCATGCACCCATTCCTCTGTTTTGATCTTTTCCCACTATACTGTTCCAGTCCCCCATTATGATCGCTTTCTGATATTCTTCTTTCAATTCTTCTTCTATTTGTTGTAAATCTGCATAAAAGTCAGATCCTTCTTCTGTGGTTCCCTCTACTGGTGCATATATTTGAACAACGTTCATTGTGTCTTTAGTTTTAAGCTTATTGCTATTATTCTTGAGTTTATTGCCTTACACTCTATTATTATTTTATTTATTTCTTCGGTGATTATTATTCCTACTCCCCCCTCCTCCTCCCTTTGTTCTGGGTCTATTCCCGAGTAGTGCAAGATATATTTATTTGTTAAGTATATATTTACTTTGCCATTTTTCGTAGTGTCGCTTACTCACAAATACTAGGAGTAAGCGTTATCTGTTATATCTGTTCATTTCTTCTGTTAATTCTATTTCTTTCCCTGTTAATGTTCCTATATTCCAGACTCCTGTAAGTTCATATTGTTTCTTTTTCCCTATTGTTTTTTGCATTATTTATATTCGTATCCTTTTTCACGTCCTGTTTCTTTGCATGTTTCCTTTTTTCTTTTTCTCGTGTGCTGGTTGATGTCTTGTATAGTTTTTTGGAATTACTCCGGTATTTCGGTTTGTTTTGGTTATTTTGGGAAACTTTCCTTGCATGTCTTCTTCCGGCGATCTTTCACTTATTGTTCTTCCTCCCGACTTCTTCTCTTGATGTTTCTTCAGTCTTAGGTTCCGTTTCTGGTTTTGCTATATCGTTTAAATCTTCTAGATAATAATCTTCTGTGTTTACTAATAGTTTGTTACATCTCAGTATTGCCTGATGACCCCGTATCTCATTTTATTTCTGTTTGTATAAGTTCTTTTCTGGTTTCTTCAGTCTCATTTGAGTAATCTTCCTCTATGTATACATCTCTTTCTTCTTGCTTTTTGGTTCCTTTCAAAATTTGTACTTTCTTTGTCCATTTCCCAAATTCCACTAGTATAGGTCTAGTTTTTCCGATACGGTATTTGCCGAGTCTTCTACTTTGCACTTGCTCATTTTCCATTACAGTCTCTATTTCAATCTCTCTAAGCATGCACCTTATTTTCTCTTTTACTTGTAGATTACTTTTGGTCTTCTGTACCATGTATTATTATGTTCCTCTTTTTTATCTCCGTTTTCTCTCATATTGTACGTTCCTTTCTTTTGTATTTTGTGTATTTTCTTTTTTAAGCGTATTTATTCCTTTTTGTAGTTTATCTAATCTACTTTCTATACGTAGGTCCCTTTCTTCCATTCTGTTTAACTTATTATTTATTTCCTCTAACATTTGTTCCATTTTATTACTCGTTGCTTCCTTTTTAAAAAATGTATTTTGTTGAATTCGTCCCTGTTCCTTTGCAGCGTATTATTGTTCGTCTTTCGTGGCCTGTTTTGATTATTTGCCGCGTTATCGAATGACCCCGAATCGCCTTATCGGAAGCTCACTTCGATCTCCGCTTTTACTTTGTTCTTAAATTAGTTAAACATACTAGATCCTACCTTACTTTATTTTCTTTTACTGCACTTAGTATTACTTATTGCTTGATGAATTGAACTAAATTGCTCTCCTGCACCCACCAATTGTCGTGAATTCACGCATAATCTCGTTCACGGCTTACTCTACTCGTGGCCATACCAAAATCTAAATATTTTGAAAACAAATTAAGTAATGATAAAGGTAATAATAAGGAAGAGTCGGAAGTACTAAACACGTTAACCGGTACTGAGAAAAAACAACAAATTTTTGTGATGGATAATAGCAAATATTACACGGAGCCACAGAAACTGCTGATCCTAGAAAATAAGTTCATATCAAAACTTCTTTCCTATTTCCTTCTTCAACTGAATGTAGTACTGTCTAAAAATACTATCAGTTTCCCACTCCTTCTCTCCCTCCTAGCAAATTCCCTAAAGATAACCGTGCTCCCTTCACTCATGCTACTCATTCAATTCGATCTATTCTCACTAGATCTAGAGCTACATATCCTGACCAGGGAAAATCCAACCTGCCTGTTATTAATTTATTATAATCTACCTAATACAATTCTGATCTCCCGATATCCAGTTCCAGTTACCAAAACGTTTATTTAATTTTCTGTTTTAATAGCCTCATCCAAAAACGTAAGTACCTGTTTAAACACTTTTTCGGTGTTTGTAACTCGAGGAGTGGTAAGTAGTTACCTAGTGACGTTTTTCTACTACTACAGACTTCGGCCCCAAGAAGTAAAGCGATTTTATGAAACTCTCTTTCCTCTAACCTAACGTCCGAGAAAAATATTCTACCTGTTCTTTCGGTGTACATACCTCGAAGGATAGACAAAGATGTTAACAGCATTACTTTATTAATTGGTGATTCCGACCCGAATTATAAGATAATCCTATACTGCGACATACACCTTCCCTTATGTATATATGTATATTATGAGCCTTCTCTCTTTCTGACATCCATTCGGAGTAACAACCACGAAGGGTGTATGGAAAACATTATTAGTTAATTAATCCTGATTCACCTAATAAAACTCATACCGTTACCAGCATAATATAAATCATATCCTTATAACTTTGCCTTATATAGAGTTGTGTGATCCTTCCCCCTTTCTGACATCCATTCGGAGTTAAAACCACGAAGGGTGTATAGAAAACAATAATACCACTTACTCTTGTATAATCACTATTATACACACACTCTTTTGAACTCCTTTCCGAATTTCTGCTATCTGGTATTAAAACCCGATTATAATCCATCAGATTGTTCTGTAATTTCAACATTATAACAAATAAAAAATTATGGTGATGATTGATTGTCATATTAAAAGGTAAATTGCACCACGGTCTAGCTTACGAAGCCTAATGTAATTGAGAACTCCTTTTGAACAGATCGTGAGGGAGGCACAGCTATATTCATAGATATAATCAGTAAAGCATTTCTTGTTGGACGCCACTAAGTTTATAGGCTTAATAATTAAAACACAACAAGAATTGTGAAAGTTGTACATTAATAGCATGTGTAATCTGAATAACACCAAACAACTGTGTTTGTATGTATATTTAAGAAACCAAAATGTCTGAATAATTCCGGTATTAAATAACTAAAACGATATTTCTTGTAAAACTTTACAATTTTAAAATTACTAAATTGAACACAACTATACAAGCTTAATTATATTTAGCAATAATAACACCACTAGAATAAATTCACTACATTTTATTTCACCTATCCTAGTATTAATTATCAAACATAGTTAATACACCCTCCTTCCATTTCACACTCCTTAACTTTATATTAAACTA
Organism: Vesta saturnalis; assembly: GCA_036346205.1. Classification (NCBI taxonomy): domain Eukaryota; kingdom Metazoa; phylum Arthropoda; class Insecta; order Coleoptera; family Lampyridae; genus Vesta; species Vesta saturnalis. The sequence goes on along the minus strand of JARFJB010002383.1, from coordinate 357,394 downwards.
CCTCCGTTTAATTTAAAGTGCAATTATTTTACACCAGTATAAATGAATATTCACATTGTATTTCACATACTTCTTATACGACAGAATTATTATTTAAGTTACTATATTTTTTATAAAGTGTTATATTTTAAATTTCCTTATGTAAATGAAATTATACAATATGATTCATCTCTACTAGCAAATCAGGGCAATTATAAATCATTTCATTGTACATTGATTTAGGGTGTTATCAGAAATTGTATTGATCTCCCAAAGACATACATACAAGCTTTTTATTACATTCCGCTAAAGTTCGCAAGAGGTGCTCTTGATAGTTAATCTACCAAATAAAAAAACTACAGGAGTTGATAACATTTAACTAAAATTAGTACAAGATACGGCTAATGAATTGTCATCTAATTTATTTGAGTTACGCGTATGGAATTTTTCCTAACGCGTTAAGGAAAGCTGTTGTTTTACACACGTTACTTATAGCAAAGAATTTTGAAAAAGCCATTAACATTAACTTCTGCCACAAATATATAAAAGTGTAGATCAAACTCAAAAAACAGCTGGAAGTTTTTAGACGTGAAAAAGCATTCGATACATTGGACAGAAGTGTATTATTAAGTAATCTTGAACGAGCCGGTGTCAGAGGAATTGTTTTAGATAGGCTCCAACACTACCTTTCTGAACGCATGAAATGTGTCAAGTTGAAAACTGATTACAATGATTGGCTTCCAGTAGGGTTTGGTGTACCTCAAGATTTCATTCCTTCTACCACCTCATTCCCGGTATATTGTAGTGATGTTTCGCAGTACTAAGACGGTTGGGGAAATTACAGCTTTTTCATGTGACACAGTCATCGCATCCAGCTCTTTTCCATTACAGAAGCCAAGCTTTGTAACCCCCCTTCCCCAGGCTGTCGAGGTTAAAGACTATCACTACTTTGTAAATAAACCTAAGAATAAGTCTTAACAGGTTATAACAAATTTATTCGGGTATAATACTGTAAATATTGAATTAAGTAAATAATTGGAAACTACAAATTGATTCTGGTGTCCCCTGGGTGGAAATACTATAAGACGCCGCTGGCTGATGAATTCGTATCACCCTCTATGGATAGTACTGTAAAGTATATAATTAAACAGGTCTCTTGTACACACGTGAAATTTTCATTACTAAAAGGTTTAATTATAATGAACATGAAATAAGTGTAATTGAATAGGTGTAATCTGGGATCAGGTTCACAAAAGAATTATTTACAGGCGAGTGTGGTATTTACACTTGTAATTATGTATGAATCAGTGTGTAAATTAATCAATTAATCTCCGATAGCTGTGTATGACAGCTGTCAGGGATTAATTGTTTGTTCAATTCAATGAATTGAACTCAGGTCAGGAATTATTAAGAGGTACTAATTATTATAATTAACAGGGTTTTATGTACAGGTCAGGTCTATATCCGTATTAACAGGATAGTCCGATTGGTACTTGTGGAACTGTACTAGCGTCTTGGGAGTCGGAACTGCCGGAAACGCTTAAAGGGTTGATATCTCTAAGGGAGCCTTCTAAGTAGGAGTAGCTAATTATTCAGGGCCTTAAATCCGTCTAGTTAAATACTTCTCTTGGCTAACCATAATTTAGTACCGATCTCGGGGCGTGGGCACCACCAAAAGCATTGCATGGATGAATGTGCTATTCTATTTTGTGCAAGTGCCTTATCGTGGAAAAGGGATAATTCGTGGTTTCGAAATACTTGATTTTTCTGGGGCACCACCTCCTGAAAACTAAGTACTTCTTACACTTGTTTCTTTTATGCACCTTTCTCGGGGATTAGGACCATCAAAAAGCTGTACATAAAGGTGTGCGTGTGCGTGCATACATGCAGGATTCTGGTCAGGATAATAATACGGGTTGAATTTAGAGGATATGTATTGATATGTCTGGTTGGGGATACTAGTAATACTGGCTAGGATACTGGTCTGGGTATACTTTTCAGGATAATAATACAGGTGGATGATAAATTCACATGGGAAGTTGGACAGGATTCTGGTCAGTTTAGTAGTTGTTTATCAGGACATAGGTCAGGCTACTAGTTGCTGGTCAGAATTGTCTGGCGGCGGGGCAGTATAATGCTAGAGGTACAGGGTAAAATATATTACAGGAAGTAGGCGAAGGGAGAGGCATTCCTGTTCTGGTTTCCGATCAGAGCAGGTCGTTAAGTTAGAACTAATTACTCTGTAATTAACAAGTAATTAACTAAATTCGATTCTATCGGCCGGTATCAACTTAACGATGCCGCGCCATAGACCGGGCCGAGAGGTCTACGACGACGACGACGGGTGCCTCTGGATCAACACCGAGGATTTCAACGTGGACGCCAGCGACACCAACGAGATATGGTACGGTTACAAGCCGGGTAACCTACCATCAACGAGTACCGCCAGCCCGATACCGTCGCTTCTGTCCCTTCCGTGGGTGGGCGCCAGAAGCGACGCGCCACCAGCCGCCACCGCTCAGAAGAGGAGAAGGCCGAAGAAGACACCACCGCCCGCAGAAGACGTCGCCCCGCCAGCCGAGGCAACAACGAGAGCAGCACCGCCGCCGCAAGCCGCCGCCGCCGTAGCCGCCGAAGAGAGAAGAAGCGAAGACCCCCGTCCTGGATCCACCAGCCCCGATGACTTCGTGGCGCAGAAGAAGAGGCCGAAGAAGATGACCGTCCGCCCGCCTACGCCGCCACCGACGAGCAACGTGTACCACGCCCTGGAGCAGTACACGGACACCGCCACAGCGATGGAGCAGACCGCCGCAGCAGAGACCAGGGAGAAAGTACCCCCGGTAATCCTTCGTCAGAGGAGAACTGGGTTGCTTTCTCCCGCGAACTCGACCGGAAGAAGATCGCCTTCACCAGGGCCAAGGCGACCTTCGAGGGAATCCGGATACAGCCTGCCTCACTCCAGGACCGAGACAGGCTGATGAGGTATCTCGATAAGTGTGGTACGCAGTACCACACCTATCAGGCAAGGAGCGAGCGTCTTGCCAAGGTAGTAATACGTGGCGTGCCCGTAGAGCTATCCGAAGCGGATGTAAGCTCCGATTTGACGACGCAAGGGATTATTACAGTTTCTTGTTTTAGGATGAAGCAGCGAGGCCGAGCGATCCCCTTGGTTTTGGTACACCTACCGAGCGAGGAGGACAAGAAGAGGATCCGGGAGGTGAAGCACGTCGCCCGCCTCCGAGTGACCGTCGAGGACCTGAGGCGGAAATCCGACATCGGGCAGTGTCACCGGTGTCAAGGTTTCCGCCACGCACAGCGTTGCTGCAGGGCGGCAGCACGCTGTGTGAAGTGCGCCGGTGATCACCACAGCAGTCAATGCACTTTACACCGTACCGACCGGGCTAAGTGCGTTAACTGCGGTGGGGACCACCCCGCAAGCTACTGTGGATGCCCGAAGTTCCCTCGATCTCCGCAACGGAAGAAGATGGAAGCACCGCAGCGACCGCCGAAGAGGACACCGCCGGCGCCCTCCTCGACTCGGACCGGAGTCAGCTACGCCCGTGCGACGGCAGGCAAGGCTGAGAAGGCGGAAGTACCGAGAGTGGCTCCCGCCGCTCCCGTTACTCCGCCCGATCAATCTGCCTTAGGGTTCAACTCCCTATTGACCTTCCTCGGAGGGCTCAATATGAAGAAGGCCCTACCTGTCATCCGTAAGGTGGCAGAGGCACTCGCTAAGGTGGAATCTGCGACTGACTTGTGGGGGGTTTTCCTCTCACACAGTCAGGAGGTGGCTACCCTTTTAGGGTAAACACACGACGGTCCGGATCGAAGTCTGGCGCCCGAGATAAGTATTTAGTATCGATTTTTTAATTACATAATCTCTGTTCTGTAAATATCGACAGTGTTACACTCTACTAACACACATTCCTTTTTATTCCAGATAAGCAACCTAGCGACAACAGGACAGCCCACACAACGAACACACCAATCCAAAGCATCACCACACAACACCCGCCTCAAATTCACATTCAAAAATTAAATCTTTTTCTTTTTTTTTTTATTACCAAAATTACCGCACCTCATGATTGTACACAATACAATAACAAAAACAGCGCAACACCAACAACAAGGGAATGAACAGGGCTGAAGAGGAGAAGGACTCCTGAACAGTCCACGACAAGATACACAAAAGCTAAAATAAGTAATTACTAACACCATAAGCATGAGCAAACTAACAAAAAAAAAAAAACGAAGGGAGAAGGTTAGGGAATGAAATGTCGGGTGTGAGGGAGAATGAATGAAGAAAGAATCTAAGAGTATGAATGGGTGGATCTAAGTCAGTTTGTGTGCTAGGGGGTCTGGTATTTATGGGTACATTGGTTGTTGTGGGAAAGGAGTGCATAACTGATAACATTTATTAACAATGATATGGTGGAGGACATAGGAAATAAGTTTCGGTATAATAACCTTGCTATTAATATCGAAAAAACAAATACTGTATACTTTAATCTTAATAAGTTCCAACTTATAAATATCATACATAATCAAAAATATTGGGTTTGTTTTAGACGCAAAAATATCCTGGAAGGACCACATAAACTACTTAAAGTCCAAATTATACGGTATTAGAAAAATGTACTTGTTAAAAGATATGTTAACACTAGATGCGATTAAATTACTATACAATTGATACGTTGAAAACTTCTTTCTGGAGATATATATTTCCTTTTAAAGTATTGAAACAATTTTATAATACTTCAAGTGCAAGTAATTTATACAGCAGCACATGCCGCTGTAATCTTAGCCGCTTTTAGAATTCGTCGTACGCTTATACTGATAATCCCACTTCACGTGCACATTGCGTAGCAGATTTCTGCGGAGAAATGACAAACTTTTCTAACACGATAGCCGACAGTTCATGACTTGTAGCTGTACGCCGTCTTCCTGATCTTCCTTTGTGAATATCAGAAATCGTTCCATGCTCCTCAAACTTGTCAAATATGTGTTTAGTTGATAAACGAGTTTCAAACTCCCGCCTCCACTGGCGCTGCACTTCACCGGCATTATCCAACCTGATAAACCACTGCAGAATGCATTTTCGCTGCTTCAATGTCAATCGTCCACCAGCCATTTTTTTCGTTTTGTTTTATAATCGAACTCTATACATTGTTGATTCAACAGCCATACGAGTAACGACATCTTTTAGTGAAACATCACACTACACATTGTTTCCGTAATCCGATCCAAGTTCGTCAAAAACTCACAAATATAATCTGTTAAGGTGTGACTGCATTTTTCTGACGGACTCTGTGCATCAATAAAGCATCCCGCAACCAACAAGAAATCGTTTAACAAGAAAATATATCTCCTTAAATCAATAAAAAAGTACTTCAAAATTACATTCTCTACCTTGGTCCTAAAATGGCCATCATTTTATCTAAACACATATCTACCCTTAGTACAATTATTCTTCGAAATCCCGACTGGTAATTAATTACCCAATTATTCTCTTCTTGCATTTTTGATGGATTATTTGTGTAAAATCGGTAAAAACGGTTGTCGTGTGTTCATCTTTACCTTAAAATGTTCACTGGGGTTATTTGTTCTGTTCATTTTGTTGTTCGGCTTCACTGGAGGTTCGGTAAATACCTTACAGTTGATTTCTGATTTTGGAAGACTCTCAGAGTCTTGCTTTCCAGAGATGGCACGTATTTTTGTCCATAACTGTGCTGCCAGTCTTGTTGTTTGTAGCGAGTTGACATAACGTTGCCATGACTACCTCTCTGAGGTTTTAATCTTTCGTACTATTGCTCCAAGTCCTTTAAAATTAATTAAGTTTTCGATAATGGGGTTTTTAGAAAACTTATTTAGGGTGGCTTCCCTAGCCTTGATTTCTTCACCGATTTTGGGGTTCCACCAAGGTACATGTATTCAGTTTAGATTGTGACCTGTTCTAGTAATTGCTACTTCGGCAGCTTGTAAAATCGTTTTATTGTGGTCGTTTACCTGATCATGGATCTCCAACTCTCCTATTAAGTTCCACTTTAGCGGAAGCGTTATGCGAGCCATTATATTGTGTCGTACTGGTCAGTATGTGAAAGTAATTAGTATAATGTAGATCGTTAGCTACCTATCATGTGAGGTTTGAAGCTAACCGCGAAGAACAAGTCTAATGCTCACATATTTGGGCAATAGCAGTTTGTGTTGTGTTATATAATTTATCTCTTAAAGGCAAATGACTAGTGGTGTGCGTTAATTTGCGATTAGTCAATTCCCAGAGTTAGCGCGATAGAGGTTTAATATCTTCTTGCATCATGAGTATTAATTAATTCCTTGAATGAAAAGTTCTATTTTAATCATGATACCTTTAATCGTGGTGGATGGGGGCCCTTCTAGTTCAGGCAAGTTATGGGTTTTTCACATGTTGGTGTAGTTTTGTACTAAAGTACATCCCAAATGGGTGGCAGTTCAAAGGCGTTAAACAGATATACAAATTTAGACACCTGTAAACTTCTAAACGCGACGTTTGAATCTTGTAGGGGCATTTTCTACTGTAGTAGAAATAGTATCAATCTGCTATTTATTAATTTAAATATTTTCTTCTCAAGTTTTAATGCCAGTATTTGTGAGTCTATGGCTGCTTTACAATACCGTAGAATGATTGTTTCTGGGAGGCTTTAACCCATCATCATCTAGGAAGTATAACCCAGCAGTTAGCGAAGTAGTTAGAGAACCTTGGATGCGTCGTCAAAAGATTCGTTATTTGCACGAGACTAGAATGTATGTTGGTAGCAGTAAGCCCCTTTAACAGTAATAGTAGGTAGATGCCATGCATTTTATGAATTTTCTGAAACACAAGCTCAAAGATTCAAAAAGGGAGTAAAGGGAGAAGAGAGCTGAAAAAAAATTGAATTAGCACATATATAAAATCATAAATAAATCAAAACAAAGAATAATCTATTCAGTAATTAAAAAATCGTTTATTTAATAAACATATAAATACAGAAAATCAAATTTTAAGTTACTCAAACTATTGTTTTATACAATAACACAAAAATAAATGAAAACTATAAATTTCTACCACGAATATTAATTCAGAACACGAGGTAACAAAAATAGATTACCGAAATTTTTAATTCTGCAGAAAGCAGTAACACGTCAAAGTAATTTATTATGTGTAAAGACAATAATTATTGTTTATTTTACATAATAACTATAAGTAAAACTAAAAGGAACGTAGATCGTTGCGCTCAAAGGTGTATATCATATATAAATTGTTAGTACTTTTAGCTTAAACAAACGGATCTATATGTGAAACTAACTCTATTAATAATAAATGCTCGTGGCACAGAGCGCGTACCATAACTGAAAGATAAATATAAATAAAATAGAATTTAGGTTAAACTTTTTTTACGTAATTTTAATTGACGTTTACACCAACGAACAGTTACCAGATCAGCGTTGTCAGAGGCACTGATACATTTTGTCAATGGAACGACAGATTAAATAAATAAACAATATTTAACAGTTAATCTATACGCGTATACAAACGTACGTAAATTAGAGAATCCACAAGTGAGTAATTGTTCTATGTAGAATTGGACCATTTAACCAACATTTAATATTTTAGGTAATGTCGTATGATTCATAACAAATAGTTCAATTGAAATCACTATCAATATAATAGCTACACAATTTCCACTTGTGTAAACAGGCAGTAGACTGGTGTATATAATTTTTTTTTATTAATTGCAGTTTTACAATAATTTTTATTTACATAAATACAGAGCAATAAGTAAAAGTTTTGACTATGTGTGACTAGAGGCGGGTACCATCTACTGATGACATTCCAAGCTTTCCAAGTTAGTGAGGTCTCCTAGGCATTTCCTTTGAGTCTTCTTTATAGATCTTGCTGGTGAAGCGCACTTACGAGATTATTTCTATGACCGATACTGCGCATTTTAGATTTACCGGAGTGGGTTCTGATTACATGGTTTACGAACGGTGAACTGAGGTCTTCATGGAGAGTCTGATTGGACAAATACCAAGGTGCATTCGATATCATGCGAAGTGTTTTTGACTGGAATGTTGTAGAATTTTAGTGTTGGACGGTTTGCTACATCCCCATATGTCCAGATCGGCTTTAGAATGGTTTTATATATGAATAATTTATTTTGGAACAGTAACTGTGAATTTTTGCCAAGCAACCAATGCATTTGTTTCACTTTTAGGTTTAGTTGTGTATTTTGGTCTTAATATGTTCTTTCCAGGTTAGCTTCTGATCGAAGTGAAGAATTGGTATTTGACGACCGGCTTCTATTAATTCTAGTCAGTAGAAGTCTTTCAAATATCTTTGACATTAGGAGCAGCAAGTTTATGGGATGATAGGATGCAGGTTCTGTGAGCGGGTTGCCTGGTTGTATAATCATTATAATTTGGGAATATTTCCATTGTACTGGATAGTAGCACAGTCGCAAGATGCTATTGTATATTGTAGTCTCAATATTTCGCTGACCACTAAATCATATCCGGGAGCCTTAAACGAATCTGTCTTGTTGATTTCGTTACAGACTTCAGCTGGTGAAAATGGTTCTATACGCAGCAAAAGTTGATATGGGGTGCTGAGGTAGTTTTCTATTTCTTCATGTGCGATCTTGCTATTAGGAAGTGGAGTGAACACATTTGTCAGACGCCCTGCCAAGATATCTGCGTTCTTTTTCATCTGACTGCACCCAGTTGTCATCTGCGCTTCTCATGGGTGGTACGGCTAACACCTTCTCGAATTGACTTGGTGGGTTAGTCTGTTGAGCTGCGTTCTGTCGTAGGGATTTCTGTTTCTTTGCCATTTTCCATATAGGGTCAAGGTTGGACTCAATCGCGGAGTAAATATCATATATGCCTTTGGTTTTAGCAAAGGCTATTAGATCCTGTACTTTATTTTTGTCTGTGGGCCAATTAGTTGCCTCACCGGTAGTTAAGTTATTTTGTTGTGCATAATGGAGTAGATTACGTCTTTTGGTATGATAGTAGTAGGGATCCCCGTACTGTGGGTTTGGCATTCCAATCGCCAGAAGGTGGGAAGTGAGAGCCAAGAACATGGGAAAGTTGTTGTATTCTGTAGAAGAGATGTTGTGTCGTGGGGGAGAGTAGATGACTATTGCGGTTATAGGCATGTTAATTGCTATTAATTTTACAATTGTGGCCTGAGTTTTATCAGTGATGTAGAGTTACATAGTGACTCATTACTGTTCTGATAATGATGGCTGAACCTCAAGCGGGGTTCCATCAGGGAGATGAAGATAATATATTGAATAATATGGAATGTTGATATGCTTTCTTTCTGTTGAGTGGGATTCAGAAACTAATAAAATATCTATTTTGTTGACATTCAAAAATAGAGTAATTTCAGGTATGTCATTTGAGAGCCCGTTTGCGTTACAGGCGTATTGATGGATCCATCACTGAGTTAATTTACCTGTGAGTGTAGTTAGCATGGTCAAGATCGTGCTGTTTTGATTAAGCATCTGCGCAATCATGTTTTTAGATTCACCGATGAATATCATTACTTTATTGGAAATTTTTCGTACACTTGTTTTCCGTAGCTATAGTTGTGTGTTGCGTTTGTACTCCTTCCTCGTGCTGTATTATTTGAGCGTAACTAGGTGTTGCACTAGTTTGAGAATTTTGAATGACTGGTTGTTTGTGTTTGGACGTGTACTACTGTATGTTTTATCACTAAAGCTTGTTTTTCTATTGGGATTGCTTTTAATCCTATTTTTCATAAACCTCGTTAAACAGTGCACCCCTTGTAATTAGCGGTGTGATTTCCCTTACATAGCGCACATTTTGCTACTGTGTCATTAGGTTTGGTACATGTCTTTGTGTCGTGGGATTTATGGTTTAGTACAGTATGCTTTTGGGTATCCATTTTCCTGGCATCCTGTACATTGTATTACGATGTTCGTAGGTCTAGGTGGTTCTACTTGGATTTTAGTATGTAGTAAGAGCTCCAATTTGTATACCTCCATGTTGTTGTCTTGCGTTCCTTGATCCACAAAAATAATGGAAGTGGAAGTTTGCTTATTCTATGTTGGACATTTATAATATTTCTAACCTTGGGTCCCTGTGCCCCAACTTTTTCATTATTTCATCTCTTGGTATGGAATGATGGAGATTACACAGGACCACTCTATATGCTCTCTCTTGTTTTAGTTGATACGTATGGTGTACAACCTTTTCCTCACGCAGGTGAGGAATTAGATTTCTATAGGTCTTGGTGGTTTGTGAATTTATTTTTACTGTGTTATTTGTCAGACTTGATGCAGTAGATTTAGTTATATCAGCTAGAGCCAGATCATTTGTCATTATAGTTTGTTACTCCATATATGTAGATAGGGGTGGCTTGGGTACTACTACTATTGGTTGATGATTTATATTTTCATTGTTCAAATTGTTTACTTATGAACTATTTTGGGCAGGATCTGTTTGCTATAGTGATTGATATCTAATTGAAACGTTGGTTTGCAGGTTATTTATGTATGTTAATGAGTGAGTTAGTATCTTTGTTTTTTTAGCAGCTTGCCATTCATGTTTCCTTGCCAGAGAGTCTGTTTCATTTGTAGCTGATTAGCATCGCTAAGTGATGCGTAATCAGTTGTTTCCACGTTAATGTTAGTTTCGTTGTTAACATTTGAGTTTGAAGAAGTATGCGGGTAGATTTGGTTATTCCTGACTATGATTATAAAAGGTTGGACATAGTTCCTCCTGACCCTGATACATTTGTGGAAACTGCATGTTTAAAGCAAGATAGCTTATTTGATTTTGATACGGAATTTGTATTAGGTTTATTGGTTTGCGTATTTGTTTGATTAACACATTTACTGTTATTTATATTTTGTTCCGGCTGATTAAAGCTTGGCGGCCTCTATCATTGTGGAAACGCCCGTTAATATATAAGCTATTTGTTACGTACAGTTTTAGGTGATTTGATGTCAGCGCGCACTTTATCAATTCACAACACTTCTATAATAATTGAGAGCAACTAAAATGTCTTAATTTGTTTAAAGTCAAACAAGAACTTATATAATTAGTTATCATAAATTATTTGCCTTGATACCCAGGTTAAATGGAATTTAACATGTTTCGATGTCTTCAATGGGAGATATCAAAGTCACAAGTACTCCTATAGTGTGTTGCTAATAGAGTTTACATTTACAGTAAATGATCTTGGGTGTAGGCAAAAGGTCACCATGTGATTTCAGTAAGAATCGTTTTTTAATATATTTTTCGCAGTAATCACAATGGTATGAGCAGAACCGTAATATTATCAGTAGTAAGGAATGGTATTGAAAATTTAAGAAAAGGAAAAGTAGAAGTAAAAGTCAAAGTCCATATTGAGCAAATAGGTTGATAAGAAAAACTTTATTTCCGAGGTTAACTCGAAATAGGTATACACTAGCCCTTATTCAATGTGCGTTATACCAACTAACTTTGGTTATGACATTTACAGAGTTATTATGTTAATTTCAATGTAGATATAAGAAAATAAACATATGTAATGATGAGTTAAATAACTATTTATACACACAAAACTGAAAATTACAATTTAATTAACCAACACATAAAAATAATGATATACAAGGGTTATTGGCGTAACGTATGGGTTACGGTCATTATGTATATTGCACAAAATTTACGAAAGAAGCTGTGAATGTGGACCAAAATAAGAGAAATAAAATTACGCACGTTACAATATTACTTAAAAAACTTTTGTGTGTGTGTGTGTGTGTGTGTGTGTGTATATATATATATATATATATATATATATATATATATATATATATATATATGTAGTCATTTTTGAGATACTAAACTTTGTTATTAACACACACATGCATGAAACGAACTGCTACACAAATTTTGATGTAATACGAATGTAAAGATCATATGATCTGACGTCAAGATCAGTACCTTCACGTTTTCAAACATACATGGCTTTAATAAAACGTTTCTGTTTTTTTTCAGTATCATGGATTAATTTTTTTCACATTCCCTGTCATGAGTCCAACAAGTAATATTTTCATCAAAAAAATGAAAAAAATATTCTACTGAATTAAGAATTGCCATAACTTTGGTATATTGCAGAATGTTTCAGTAATTGTTTACTAGCATCCCGGGTTTATGCTGAAGAGTTTCCGAATCGTGAGAGTTTTTACAAGATTTCGTGAAACAGGCAGTGTTGAATATAAAAAACGAGAGGTATTAAAACATGTTACACATATTGAAGGTAAAAGGTTTTAGTACTGGAATCTGTAATAGAGTACAATTAAAATTGTGAAAGAGACAATTCGGTCGGACAAGTGTAAGAAAGGTACCTTGCAAAACAGATTTAATCCTTACAACATTGAAATGCATCAATGATTGAGTGGTACTGATTTTCAAATCAGACTTGGTCTTGTTTATGGTGTCTAGAAATAATTGAGAAAAAAGTTTTTTTAAATTCGGCCGAATCAACTTTTCGTAGTAATGATTAATTAATCGTCATGTTATGACATTGAAGATAAACATCTCTTCAGAACTGTTTAGATCAAAATGAATGGAGTCTTATTGCGTTTGGTAGAATTACCTAAAACTACGTGATTACTCCGTGATGGTCATTTAAACGCAATAATACACATATTGGAGTAATTGTGTGACCTTTTTCTGTTTTCCTGTATGCGCGTATACTAATATTTTTTTCGGAATGTGCAGTAACATTTTCAAAATCTGTCATACATTTCAACCCTCGCGAGACATTACCTTAAGATCTGAATTTTTCTATAATTTATAAGTTATGCGAGATCGTCACGTGGCTTTCCGGTTGTTGATCTTGAAGTCTGTTTTTGACCATATCTATTTGTTATGAATAAAAAACAATGAAATGCATCTATAGAATCACCTTGAAAGATTCTTTCGAATGACGCCTATACTAACACTACACTAAAAATTGATTGACTTTTTGACCCAGTGCAGGTCTTTCGATCAAGATAAAAATAGAAGATACATACTTGTTTGTTAGCTATCGACAAGCACAAACATTTTTGTTGAGTTGAGACCTTTTTTTTGTAATCATTAACATGGATGGGCGGACGGACGGACATGTCGGACCAAGTGACTGGCTACCCATAACTTACCAAATCCGGTGTGTTGATAAATACTTAAACTTATAAGTAGCATATATTCTTATTAAATCTAAATAATAACGTTCTTTTGCAATTGATATAAAATATAGCTCATCAGTAACACTAACGGTTGTAATCTGCTGTAATAGCTATTATTTGCAAAAATTTATATATTATTCATATTAGACCGAGTGTGAATTTTAACTTAAAACTTTATTTATCTTTATAATTAATATTCGAAGCTTATTACTTTGTTGCCCGTGTGCCCGTTTTATTTACTTTTGAATGGATTGTAAAGTTATGTATTTATATACTTAATTAATTCTATAAACTTGCTAAATCCATTCTACATCAATGCAGTTTATTTTTAAACGCAATATGTTAATTCAAATAAAATAATTACTTTCAATATTTATAATCATATTACGATTACAAGATATGTTAGAGATCTTCACTTATGGCCTCAGTTTAAAACTTTTGTCTAAAACAACAATTTAAAGTACACTTCAAGAGAAAATTTATTATAAAAATGAAAAATGGAGAATTTTTCTAAATACACAATACTCCTTTTTGGAAGAAGTGTTTAGTTTACTATTAACAAAATATAACCGCCTTCAAAGTTTTAAACGGGCTACTGTTTTTATAATACCCTAAGAAAATTGACCTGTTGTTTAAATAAGCATTGTAATCCAGTTTATTTTGCTCAAAGCGGAAAGTTTTAAAACTACTGATGCTTTACGAAAATCCTTTAATCTTTAAAATCCTTTTTCCGCACTTGAAGCTCCCAAACTGAACTCCTTAAATAAGTTGAAGATACTTGAAACCGATCGAATTTAGATTGAAACTTGTATTATATTTCAAGTTATAAACACACTTTCACTTTAAGAATATTTTAGCTTTCCGTTATTTAATAACAAATCAGTTTTATTATTTTTAACGCCGCAAAAATTAACTCGGTTGTCTTAAAAATATCCTCTACTGAAACAGATATGTTGAAATACACTACATTTTTTTTAAATTTTAAACATATAACTTTAAACGATTAAAAAAATAGCCAATTGACAAATTTTGGTTAGGTAACCTTGTAATGACTTCACGTAATTTGAAAGCTCAACCGTTTATTAAATTATAGTTTTGGGCCACAACTCATATGTCATTATCTAAAAATTCAATTCAGCCTAATCACCTTCCAATCTATACAGGGTGTTTCAGCGAAACCTAATCATTGAAGTATCTGGGCAACCGTAGAATATAAGAATCTGAAAAAAATGATATACATTTTTACCGACCGGATCTACATTTGGAAAATATTTTCAAGTTTGTGGCAATTTGGGTTATACTCAATTTTAACTGCATTCACGTAACCAACGTAAAAACTGAAATACACGGGTCGTCACAAACTTCCTGATTGTACCCTGTACATCCAGAATACCAAAGTTATAACACGTTAACTGAATATTTTCTACGTATCCCTCGTATACATATAAAATTAAATTTCTACTTATTAATGAATAAAATAGCTCTTCATTCAATGATCGATAATTAATTTTTAAAATTCCTAACCAAAAGAAAAGCAATGTCATCGGCTTAATAATTGTTACTCCAATATAATAGTGATAAAGTTCTGCAAAACAGTCAAACGAGAATAATCCTTGGAAGGTTTAATATTCCTAACATGAACGATATCTTTTAAATTTAATTTAATTTTTATAATACTTCTGAATCGTATTGGACATTCGTAAATATGTAAGTTCTCAAAACTCATCTCTTAGTTATACTTAATGAAATTTTTAAATCAACAGCTAATCTGTCATTAGTGTACTGCGTTAATGAAACTAACATAAAAATTTTTGCAATCAACCTGGCAAATATAACCTTTCAGGTTGTTCATTAATATTAAAACCAAAATATGCAAAGTTTACATTTAAGTTGTCGAAAACTAGGTCACCAATTAAGTAAACGTCACAAATGTATCTCATAACTGGCTAAATAAACAACAAAATAAAAGTTAACGATAAATATATATTGTCCTGCACAAAATAATCAACAAATGTTTACATACACAACCGCGTGGTTGAAAAACCACTGTCAATACAAATTTGCGTGTCTGAAAAAATTCTTACTACTAAAACAGCCAATACAACATAACTCGAGATTGATTACCTTTTTCCTTCAACACTAATTAATTAAATAAAAATTAACACAACAATACGCAAATAAACTAACCAAAAAAATAATCGTTCTCAACTGAATTGTCAAGGTTCTTAAATGTAATTCTTACTTAAAATTGTCCATTAATCCTTCGCTCTTCTTTCTTCCCGTAAATCAATTATTTGTAGTAGTCCATTTGTATTCCTTAAATTGCCTGAAGGCATAAAACAAGTACTCCACAATTTCACCAACACTTATTCCTTTCTGCACTCGCGATTAGTTCAACTATGCGAGGTTATTACTCCAATAAACCGTAATAAACTGTACACATTTGGTTGCCTCTTAAAAGTTTTTCGCAACCTTTAGGAAAATTAAGCCCTTCCTTAACACAAATAAACTTTTAATGTCATACAAAATTACCTTAACCTTGGCTCAATTTACTACCAATACTTCGCTCACTTAAAGGTGGTTCCATAAATAATTTATACTAAAGATCAGTACAAGTTCACGCGCCGCACATCAACACTAGAACGTAACAACTGTTAACTTTTTATAAATCTGCTTACGCACTTTTTCTTTTGAAGAACAAAAACTGATTTTATCTTCAATCTCAATTTTATTAACTGTTTTATTTATGAATGTCTTATACGATTCATCCCCTTTCGGGTTACGCAGTTGTTTAAACAATGACTGCCTTCAATATTATTCACAAATATAACTCCAACTCAACCCATTCTGATTTCACACATCACCTCGCGCGCGCGTCTCTCACCGAGCTCTCACCAAAAGCCAAAAGCTAAAAGCTCAACGTCAATATCTGACTTTCCTATTTATACCTTAAGCCATCCATCTTTAAACATGTCCGACTTCATTGCTATATTCACCAATGGTATTCATTCAAACTTTCTTAGTCACGACTGATGCTACCCTCTGTACAACCACGCTCATAACTGCAATACATCGCCATGTTTGTTCTTACTTACAAATTTTCCAATCACTTTATGGAGAAGCCAGTTCTCGTCATCACATTCATTCAGTGGTCACTCTGGACCATTACACAACTTTCAACGTTTATCTCTCACATGCGCTCAACCTCCTTCCGCAACATTTTCAAAAATAAATACAGTCTAAGGTCTCAAATCCCATATACATACACGTATTCTCAAACCTTATTGCACAACATTACGAGAACTTTCTGTAATTAACAATTAAACATACCAAATCTTTCTCCACATATTTTCTAAAACATTCTACACTTATACACTCACATCTTCCAGCTAAGATTACTCCTTTATCTTCCAACATTCCATTCCTATTAAGTAGTCAACAGTAGCAACCATTATCGTCCCATCGACAAATTTCTCTTCACATTTACATTCGTCAGAATCTATTTATTCCAACACCAATGTCTCTATAACATTCAAATACACGTATCTGCATACTGAACGATATTTCTCCTAAATTTCCAGTGGCGTATCACCCACCCACATACATTATGCATATACAAAAAAAAAATTTTTTTTTTCGTTCAAACTCAATACATCCGTACTCAAAACACGTAATACACGTCATTATAACATCCTACATACAGGGTGCGTCAACGCAACCTTACACGTTATGATCTTCTTTAATTCTGAAAAGTCTTTTGAAATCCTCAAAATATGCCGCTGAAGTTGCATGACTTCAAACCTCCATAACATGCTTATTTCAAATAGAATGCCGCAATTTTTTCAGAATTCAAAGATCTACAACTTTTGTTAATATGATCCTATCCCTAAATGCAGCCGTTTCTAAGTTGACAAAAATTTCTCGCTTTTGGGTCAATCCCAAATCTTTCGCTAGTCGCAATAGCGATTATACACAAAGTCCCACATTGATGACACCTACTGCATCTCATTTGGTCACTTGATCTATCAGTAGTTTAAGAACAATGAATCAAAACAGAGTAAAATGTATTCTTAACGAGAATAAGTAAAATCATAACAAAGTAAAGTATATGTAACATATTAAGCGCTTAAAGTGCGCTCCATTAATTTTCAAACACTTGATAAGTCTATTTTCCATTGACAGTATAGCATTTTTAATTTGATGTGGCCCAATCGCTGCAAATGTCTGATTAATATTATCTTTTAAGGTACAATAAAAGAAAAAGTGTGTGTGCGTGCATGCGGGCGTGAGTCGGTACGCGTGTGCGAGAGTGCGTGGTGTGCATGAGTTCGTGCGTGCGAGACTTTATCCTTTAAATCGAGATTAAATGTTTCTTATTCAATTTGAGGTACAATACATACGTGCCTATGTCTATGAATGGATGCGCGTGTGCACGTGTGAGTGTGTGCGCATGTGCAACTACACGTGGTGTGCGGGTGTGAATGCGTACTTATGTGCGTGTGTGTGTGTGTGTGTGTGTGTGTGTGTGTGTGTGTGTTGCGTGTGCACTTGTGTGCTTGTACGGATGAGCACGTGTGTGCGTGTGTGCTTGTGAACGTGTAGACAAGAGAGGGTGGTGTACATGAGTTTATGTGATTGTGTGCGCGTGTTCGCGTATGTGCTTGTGTGCGCTAGTTTTTCTTTTAAATTGAGCTTAAATGCTTTTTTCTATTTAAAGTACATTCAAAGAAAAAGTGCATGCGTGCGTGTGTGCATAAGTGCATATATGCGAATGTGCCTGGGTGTGCACAAGTGAATTTTGATCTGAAAGTATTATTGACGTGTGACCGAATGCATAACAGGTGAGGTTACTTCCGCGCCTACGTAATAACGGGACTAGTATTATTAATTTTTTTTTATTAAAAAAAAAATTCAAAATGTATTTCTCCCTCCACCTTTAAGCTTGTAAAAAAAGTGAATAGTAACCCCAAATGAAAAAAATATCTCCTAAGGTGGCAGTTCCGCAAAAAAACAAGGTATACCGTGTAAAGTATCAGTATTTCTCTTTGTAGTTACTCATTCTAAATTAAAACCGCACCCTTACCTATTGTATTTAGGGTGCGAAATGATGTAACAGTTACATATAATTTAGCTACTGACTTTAACAGTATTTACGTTAGTTCAGTATTAACATACTTTGTTAATAACTTTTTTATATTTTTGAATGTCACGTGGACACAAAAACCCTATCTGGTGCTCAGTACCACAGAGAAAGGCTCGAAAAGCAATCACTACTTAACAAACAGGTTGGGAATTTACTGTACTATCTAGGAACTATGTAAAAATAAAAATAGCGCAATTGGTTAGCGCTCGAGGTAAACTTCTTATTTATGTATTTAATAAAATTTATAATAATTTTTAGGTAAAAATACGTTAATACAGAGTGGTCCCAATCTGAAGAAGATTCAGACCTTAATTACAAGGGTACTGTCGATCAGGTAACCGTAACCGCCACAGATGTAGAAGAACCTTGGAGGAATGAATGAGCAGTGGAGAAAGGGTAATACGAAAAATGTGTATACAGAAACAAAATGGTGGCGGCCATCTTGGTGAACGCAAAACATTGGCATTTTCTATACTGTGTTTAATGGATGTCGCGTTGAAAATCTATTTAAAAAAACGATTTCACCGAGGGAAAAGTGTAGTTATTATAATGGGAATACACTAAACATTGTGATATTATTGTGTTGGACTCCATTCTGTATCCGCTATACTGAAAATCTTTATAAATAACGTTCTTTAATTGTTTTCTTTCACGGTTTCAACTATGCAGGGATTTTTACCTCACAGTACGAAAGTATTGGGAAGTATTGCAATCGGTCGGCGAAATTTCGAGTGCAGCACTTTAGTTTTTGTGAATTATCGCAAAATAAAAAATAGATATAAAGTAGATCGATATTATTAAAGAGGATTCGACAAAACAATAAACCTTGTTCACTGTTTACCTCACGTATGCAATTGTACGATATATTTTCATTTAATTATTCATTTACTCACCTATCGTAGATGTCTTCCAAATTACTCTCCAATTTGAAAGTTTTCAGTGAATGAATGACTATTGATAACACCATAGTGATACTTCGAGAAATTAAAAATTTTCCGCTCGTTTGGGTATACCAAGACCGCAGATTTCTGTACTACACATCTCAGTACAGAGGAGATAGAGATTTTGTAAAGAAAATACACAACCTATGGTTATCCTAGACTCCGATCCAAAATCTTGGCAACCTAGTTTATCAGACGCTGAAAAATGGTTTTAGTAAAAGAGGGTCCATCTAAACCATTAAAGGACTGTAAGTATCCAGTTGATAACACCAGTCGGAAAATCAGTGCTCATTATTAAACGAAAAGGTTAAAAAACGTAGAAAGAGTACTGTGCAACTCGTTACCCTATTCCATTATAAAAAACTGTGTATATCCTTTACTGTAAACTTTTTAGCTGCTCTTTTAGTTCTCTGTCCACGCAAGGATTTACACGTTTGAAGCACATCAGTGACACGAGACACAAGAACATGAGTCATCAAAAAATCACATTCAATGCCAAATACCTTGAATTGAATTTGGTCAGCGATTACAATCTTCTAAAATTATTGAGAATGAGGCTTATTTCTGCCGAGATAAATGATTGACATGAGGTGCTTCTACATATCGTGTTAACAATAAAAATGCTTACTCAAGATTATTTAGCAGTTAGGGGTACCAGTGACAAACTTTATTTTATTATTTATTAATGGAAATTTTTACAAATCATTCAACTACTAGCTCAATTTGATCCAATAATGGAAGACCGCATTCGCACATTAAGCTAAAGTTTACTATCTTGGACAAGACATCCAAATCTAATTGGTTTATCTTTTACATTCACATTCTAAATCACATGTTATTGACGAAATTAGGCAATCCAAATACTATTTCATTATGCTAGATTGTACTCCCGACGTCAGTAATACACAGCAAATGACATTTACAGTTACATATGTGTCTATTGACAAATCTAACCCCGATGATATTGTCATTAAGATTAGTGAATGCATTTTAGGCTTACAGTAGAGAGATTGACAGTACAAAAACTTTAAAATGTAATAACTGAAAAACTTGCAAAATTAGGGTGAAATTTGAAAGATATGAGAGGCTAGGCTTACGAACAGTCAGCCAATATCAGTAGTGGTAAATCAGGGGTGCAATCCAAAATAAAGGCGTCGAATCCACGGGAATTTTACTTTGATTGTCAACGATATAGAAGCCGAAAATCTTTTTAGTATTCTTCAAAAAAATTACTTGCTTTTTGTTTCGTCAATCTTTAGATGAGCCATGCTGTTAAAATATGTTAAGGGGCTAACTCTAAAACCACTGAGTGGTACTCGTTGGGAAAGTCAAGTAAAAGTCCTAAAACCCTTAAGGTATCAATTGGGAAGTATTTAAGATGCTTTATTAAGTATTTATGTCGATATTGAAATTGATTCTTCTATAAGACAGAGGCTTCTGGTCTGTTGTACTGTATTAAACAATTTAAGTTTTTATGCTCCATTGTGATTTAGTGTACAATCTTAAATTTTTCTAACCCGATCAGCACGTTACTACAGATCAAGGACTATGATTTATCATCTCCTGCCGAGCTAATAAAAAATTGTATCATTTTTCTCAAGGATCTTCGTTCGGATAGGGCTTTTAATAAAATGATCTGTGATTCAAAAAAACTCGCCTACGTTATTGACATCCCAGCTAATTTTGAGTTGAAATCACAATGTCACAAAGTTCGACGAAAAACTATTAACGTTGTTTACGAAGCGCACCATAATCCAGTCACAGGTCCCAAATTATAGTTTAAACTAGAGTTTGATTTTCTTACAATAGATCAAGCTATTAATACTTTAGAATCCAGGTGTAATTTTATGAATACCTACAACAATAATTTTCAGTTTTTGCTCAACATACATGCTTCGAAAAATTTACCTAAAAATGAGTTAAATATTGTAAGGACTTGGAAATACTATTGACTGATAGTGAATTAGGAGATGTGAACGCACTTGAGCTACTAGGTGAAATATAATCCGTTTTACGGTTTGTAAATACAAGAAAAAATTAAATTCAGGTATTAAAGCTTATCACCACTTTAGATATTGCTTCTAACCTTAGAATTGCCTTAAAAGTCTTGTTGAACTTGCCAGTTCGTATGGCAAGTGGATAAAGGGGCGTTTTTAAATTAAAATAATTAAAAATTTCTTACGTTCCACAACCACCCAAAATCGGCTAAACGGTTGGGTTACATCACTTATAGAAGATGCTTAGCAGAGAAAATTACTTGTAAAAGTATTATTCAGAAGTTTGCTGAATTAGAAGTAAGAAACAAACACTTTTCGTTTTTTTTACGTGATTTTGTTGTTATTTTTTCAAAGTAAGTATTGTAAGTAGTTTGTTTAATGTATAATGTATGTTATACCGGAAGTCGGTACTTAGTCGCTTATTTTAAATGGAACACCCTGTATATTAATACATTTTTGGATTCTATGTCGAATTTTAAGGTAAGTTTGTTAAATAAACTAGATACGAAATTTCAGTCGTTTAAAAAAAAACCATTTTTCTAAAAAAATGGCAGATGCGGTCTTAGCAATAACTCGTTAATTGTTCTGCTCCTGTCAAACAATTTGAATAAAACTTTGAGGAGTTGTAGGCAAAGGTTTATTGCAACAGTCTGCAAAAAATGACATTTGTATTTTTCATAAAAATAAAATTATGAATGTCTAAACTTGACTATCAAAAATTCAAGTTACTCAAAAAATCAAATGGAAACCCTATTTTTATTACTCAGATCGATTTAACGTCAAAATTAAGGTAAGTTTGTTTAAAACTTTATTTGCCTAAACGTAACAGTTTCATACTTATTATCAAAAAGTCCCAATTTTAAAATTTGTGATAAAATGAGCTACATACTTAAATCTAGTATTCCTTGTTCGTGGTCACCATGGAAACCAAATAATTGAGAATTGAAATAAAGAAAAATATTTGAATAAATTACTGCAAAAAATTATAAAAATTCATAATTTTGTGATTTAAAAGTCATTTTTGCCAAATAGAAATTTTCTAAGTCATTTTTTTCAAATTCGATATACAACGTAAGTGTAAAAATTTAATACTTTATGAGTAAATCGAAAAAAACTACTTTTTACTGCCGAGGTAGTAACTACATACTTATCAGTGCATTCTTACACGATAAAGTCGCTTATTTAGTATTTCCTGCTCGTGATCAAATGTAAATTAATTTACAATGAATGTTCATAATGTTGCCCGTTAGACGCAAGACATTGTTGAACCCGTCTTATAACGGCTTCATTTGTAGCCCTTTGAATTGCTTGTGGAGAAAGAGAATTGAAGGCATTTTGCACTCTTGCAATACAATCTTCTTTAGTCGTTAGTGGTGTAGCATAAACAATTTTTTTAATTCGACCCCAAAGATAAAAATCCATTGGGGTAAGATCTCGTGACCTAGGTGGCCATGGAAAGGGACAATTATTGGCAAACCAACGATCTTTCATGGAAACAGCGTTGATGTTGTGAGGGGGCGCACCGTCTTGTTGGTACAATAAATTTTCCCTTTCTAGATTTAATCGGGGTTGAATCCGAGTGTTTAATATCTCAAGATAATTGTCTCCTACAAATTAAATTTGTAATCATAAATCGCAACAACCAACTATTTTAAACCTCTCAAATTTTCGTTGTAAAAATACACGTCAAAGATTTCGTTATTCCGAATAGCACAAAATACGTTAAAATTCCAAGTTTCCTGAAAATCGCATTCGCGAATTGGATTACTATTTTCGTTATTTCAGTAATGCGAGTTTCGGCGATTAAATATGCAATTTTTCGTAAATTTAGATTCGTGCGTCCATATGATATTAGTCAAAAAATTAGGAATATCTTGTATTTTGAGCAAAATTGTTTCACAAAATTCGATACGTTTCAAGAAATTCGATACGTTTCAAGAAATCCGCTTCTTTCAAATGTTGAAATAATTGTAAACAGTATGGTCTAAACTTATGTTTCTTAAGAATTCTTCTGATAGTTGGTGTTTTCGCGTCGTTTATGGAATTACAAGGATAGGTACGGAAATATCCTCAAGTTATAACTTCATTCTGTTCGTTATCAATAGCAGTTTTTTTTTGCGAGGCGCCTAGTGTTTAAATGTGCCAAACTGTTCCAAATTTTGAACCACACGTCTTATTGTATCTGCTGATGGTCGGGGGCGCTCAGGATAGCGTTCAATAAATGTTCTTACTGTTCGTTTTACAACTCTATGACATTCTCCGTGAATTAAAATTAAATTCAAATAATCTGTATTAGAATATTCAAGTTGAGCCATTTCATCAAGAAAAACACAAACTGTCAACAATTTTATTAAATTATTGACTACAAAAGAAAAACAAAATATATAAGCGACTTTATCGTGTAAGAATGCACTGATAAGTATGTAGTTACTACCTCGGCAGTAAAAAGTAGTTTTTTTCGATTTACTCATAAAGTATTAAATTTTTACACTTACGTTGTATATCGAATTTGAAAAATGACTTGAAAATTTCTATTTGGCAAAATGACTTTTAAATCACAAAATTATCAATTTTATAATTTTTGCAGTAACTTTTTCAAATATTTTCTTTATTTCAATTCTCAATTATTTGGTTTCCATGGTGACCACGAACAAGGAATACTAGATTTAAGTATGTAGCTCATTTTTATCATAAATTTTAAAATTGGGACTTTTTTGATAATAATGAAACTGTTACGTTTAGGCAAATAAAGTTTTAAACAAACTTACCTTAGTTTTTGATGTTAAATCGATCGGAGTAATAAAAATTGGGGTTTCCATTTGATTTTTTTGAGTAACTTGCATTTTTGATAGTCAAGTTTAACATTCATAATTTTATTTTTATGAAAATACAAATGTCATTTTTGCAGACTTTGCAATAAACCTTTGCCTACAACACCTCAAAGTTTTATTCAAATTGTTTGACAGGACAGAACAATTAACGAGTTATTACTAAGATCGCATCTGTCAATTTTTTAGAAAAATGTTTTTTTAAAACGACTGAAATTTCGTATCTAGCTTATTTGACAAACTTACCTTAAAATTCGACATAGAATCCAAAAATGTATTAATATACAGGGTGTTCCATTTAAAATAAGCGACTAAGTACCGACTTCCGGTATAACCGGAAGTGGTACGAACGTGAAAATATTTTAGATGAGTTAGCCCTAACATCATTACCCTGTCACCAAATTTTCAAAATTATAGTAAGTCTGGTTTAGCAGATACTCATAGGATTAGCTCCCAAAGGGGGGCCCTGTATATGTTACTTGAAATCATTGTACGTACTATAATCTTAAAGTACTATTATTATTCACATTGAATGTAAACAATGCCTAAATACAGGATGATTGGTCGAAACCATTCATTAGAAGTATTAGGAGTTCTGAAAGTTTGTATCTGGACTAAGTGATTCATATTCTCTTTAAGGAAAATATTTTCATGATGACTACAGTTCCGGTTATACCGGAAGTAGCCATCAACTTTGTTATTTTAAATGGAATCGTACCCTTTTTATGGCATATTCGAATTGTACTCGCCATTTAAGTAGAAATTTTATCAATGTTCCCTATACTTAAATTTAATAGTTTTTAGATTTAAATTTTTTCGAAAATTATTGGTTGAACACT
This sequence comes from Vesta saturnalis, assembly GCA_036346205.1. NCBI lineage: Eukaryota > Metazoa > Arthropoda > Insecta > Coleoptera > Lampyridae > Vesta > Vesta saturnalis. The sequence goes on along the minus strand of JARFJB010002383.1, from coordinate 332,468 downwards.
ATGACATTTGACAATGCCTACTGGCGCCATTTTTAGTACGAAGCAAGTAATATTGACGTTATACATAGGGGTATCCTTAAGCTTTACGCTGATGCTCCCGGTACTGCCGAATTATCTACAGGGTGTTCAAAATTTGACTTCCATCTTTTGAAAATGAAAACCATAAAAACTTAACTTTTTCAAATACAATGCCCAATATCTTCTTCCTTTAACGGATGCGGAATAAAATTCTGCATTGATTTGTATTAGCATTCCCTATACCTATCTTCAACAGTTTTTCAGTTATTCAGGTATTTCTAAAATCTCGTCCGAAGGGTGTGCATATATAATGTTTTCAATGAATTTTGATCTGAAAGTATTATTGACGTGGACCGAATGCATAACAGGTGAGGTTACTTCGCCTACAATAACGGACTAGTATTATCAATTTTCTTTATTAAAAAAAAATTCAAAATGTTTTCTTCCACCTTTAAGTTTAAAAATAGTAACCCCAAATGAAAAAAATATCTCCTAAGGTGGCAGTTCCGCAAAAAAACAAGGGATACCGTGTAAAGTATCAGTATTTTTCTTTGTAGTTACTCATTCTACAATTAAAACCGTACCCTTACCTATTGTATTTAGGGTACGAAATGATGTAACAGTTACATATAATTTATCTACTGAATTTAACAGTATTTACGTTAGTTCAGTATTAACGTACTTTGTTAATAACTTTTTTTATATTTTTGAATGTCACATGGACGCAAAAACCCTATCTGGTGCTCTGTACCATAGAGAAAGGCTCGAAAAGCAATCACTACTTAACAAACGGGTTGGGAATTTACTGTACTGTACTGTACTAGTTAGTTAGCGCTCGAGGTAAACTTCTTATTTATGTATTTAATAAAATTTATAATAATTTTTAGGTAAAAATACATTAACACAGAGTGGTCCCAATCTGAAGCAGACTCAGACCTTAATTACAAGGGTACTGTCGATCAGGTAACCGTAACCGCCACAGATGTAGAAGAACCTTGGAAGAATGAAGGAGCAGTGGAGAAAGGGTAATACGAAAAATGTGTATACAGAAACAAAATGGTGGCGGCCATCTTGCTGAACGCAAAACATTGGCATTTTCTACATTGTGTTTAATGGATGTCGCGTTGAAAATCTATTTAAAAAAACGATTTCACCGAGGGAAAAGTGTAGTTATTAAAATGGGAATACACTAAACATTGTGATATTATTGTGTTGGACTCCATTCTGTATCCGCTATACTGAAAATCTTTATAAATAACGTTCTTTAATTGTTTTCTTTCATGGTGTCAACTATGCAGGAATTTTTACCTCACAGTACGAAAGTATTGGGAGGTATTGCAATCGGTCGGCGAAATTTCGAGTGCAGCACTTTAGTTTTTGTGAATTATCGCAAAATAAAAAATAGATATAAAGTAGATCGAATATTATTAAAGAGGATTCGACAAAATAATAAACCTTGTTTACTGTTTACCTCACGTATGCAATTATACGATACATTTTCATTTGATTATTCATTTACTCACCTATCGTAGATGTTTTCCAAATTACTCTCCAATTTGAAAGTTTTCAGTGAATGAATGACTATTGATAACACCATAGTGATACTTCGAGAAATTAAAAATTTTCCGCTCGTTTGGGTATACCAAGACCGCAGATTTCTGTACTACACATCTCAGTACAGAGGAGATAGAGATTTTATAAAGAAAATACACAACCTATGGTTATCCTAGACTCCGATCCAAAATCTTGGCAACCTAGTTTATTCGACGCTGAAAAATGGTTTTGGTAAAAGAGGGGCCATCTGAACCATTAAAGGACTGTAAGTATCCAGTTGATAACACCAGTCGGAAAATCAGTGCTCATTATTAAACGAAAAGGTTAAAAACGTAGAAAGAGTATTGTGCAACTCGTTACCCTATTCCATTATAAAAAACTGTGTGTATATCCTTTACTGTAAACTTTTTAGCTGCTCTTTTAGTTCTCTGTCCACGCAAGGATTTACACGTTTGAAGCACATCAGTGAACATGAGTCATCAAAAAATCACATTCAATGTCAAATGCCTTGAATTGAATTTGGTCAGCGATTACAGTCTTCTAAAATTATTGAGAATGAGGCTTATTTCTGCCGAGATAAATGATTGATATGAGGTGCTTCTACATATCGTGTTAACAATAAAAATGCTTACTCAAGATTATTTATCAGTTAGGGGTACCAGTGATAAACTTTGTTTTATTATTTATTAATGGAATTTTTTACAAATCATTCAACTACTAGCTCAATTTGATCCAATAATGGAAGACCGTTTTCGCAGAGTGCTTAAAAACATGAAGCTAAAGTTTACTATCTAAGATATCGAAATCTAACTGATCTATCTTTTACATTCACATTCTAAATCACATGTTATTGTAGTAGTTTGTTTAATGTATAATGTATGTTACATTCTTTAATAAATACAGGGTCCGCCTTTGGGAGTTGATCCTGTGAGTATCTGCTAAACCAAACTTACTATAATTTTGAAAATTTGGTGACAGGGTAATGATGTTAGGGCTAACTCATCTAAAATATTTTCACGTTCGTACCACTTCCGGTTATACCGGAAGTCGGTACTTAGTCGCTACACCCTGTATATTAATACATTTTTGGATTCTACGTCGAATTTTAAGTAAGTTTGTTAAATAAACTAGATACGAAATTTCAGTCGTTTTAAAAAAAAACATTTTTCTAAAAAAATGGACAGATGCGGTCTTAGTAATAACTTGCAGTATTCCTTGTTCGTGGTCACCATGGAAACCAAATAATTGAGAATTGAAATAACGAAAAATATTTGAATAAGTTATTGCAAAAAATTATAAAAAGTGATAATTTTGTGATTCAAAAGTCATTTTTGCCAAATAGAAATTTTTTAAGTCATTTTTTTCAAATTCGATACACAACATAAGTGTAAAAATTTAATACTTTATGAGTAAATCGAAAAAAACTACTTTTTACTGCGGAAGTAGTACTACTTATACTAATCAGTGCATTCTTACATGATAAAGTCGCTTATTTAGTATTTCTTGCTCGTGATCAAATGTAAATTAATTTACAATAAATGTTGAAAATGTTGCCCGTTAGACGCAAGACACTGTTGAACCCGTCTTATAACGGTTTCATTTGTAGCCCTTTGAATTTCTTGTGGAGAAAGAGAATTGAAGGCGTTTTGCACTCTTGCAATGCAATCTTCTTTAGTCGTTAGTGGTGTAGAATAAACAATTTTTTTAATTCGACCCCAAAGATAAAAATCCATTGGCGTAAGATCAGGTGACGTAGGTGGCCATGGAAAGGGACCATTATTGGCAAACCAACGATTTTCAAAAATTTCATAAAGTTTCATGGAAACAGCGTTGGTGTTGTGAGGCGGCGCACTGTCTTGTTGCTACCATAAATTTTCCCTTTCTAGATTTACTCGGGGTTGAATTCGAGTGTTTAATATCTCAAGATAATTTTCTCCTAGAAATTAAATTTGTAATCATAAATCGCAACAATCAACTATTTTAAACCTCTCAACTTTTAAAAATTATCATTAATTTTATTAAATACATAAATAAAAGTTTACTCATAGGATTTGAACAACCTGTACTTTTCAATACGCTAACTAACTGCGCCATCAAGGTTCAAAATCGATGTAAATTTTGTCTTTATGTATGTAGAACTGATGTAAATTCTCAACTTTTCGTTGTAAAAATACACGTCAAAGATTTCGTTGTTCCGAATAGCACAAAACACGGTAAAATTCCAAATTTCCTGAAAATGGCATTCGCGAATTGGATTGCCATTTTCGTTATTCCAGTAATGCGAGTTTCGGAGACTAAATATGCTATTTTTCGTAAATTTAGATTCGTCCATCCATATGATATTAGCCAAAAAATTAGGAATATCTTGTATTTTGAGCAAAATTGTTTCACAAAATTCGATACGTTTGAAGAAATTCGATACGTTTCAAGAAATCCGCTTCTTTCAAATGTTGAACTCATTGTAAACAGTATGGTCTAAACTTATGTTTCTTAAGAATTGTTCTGATAGTTGGTGTTTCGCGTCGTTTATGGAATTACAAGGATAGGTACGGAAATATCTTCAAGTTGTAACTTAATTCTGTTCGTTATCAATAGCAGTTTTTTTTGCGAGGCGCCTAGTGTTTAAATGTGCCAAACTGTTCCAAATTTTGAACCACACGTCTTATTGTATCTGCTGATGGTCGGGGCGCTCAGGATAGCGTTCGATAAATGTTCTTACTGTTCGTTTTACAACTCTATGACATTCTCCGTGAATTAAAATTAAATTCAAATAATATGTATTAGAATATTCAAGTTAAGCCATTTCATCAAGAAAAACACAAACTGTCAACAATTTTATTAAATTATTAACTACAAATGAAAAACAAAATATATAAGCATCTTTCTCGTGTAATGATGCGCTGATAAGTATGTATTATCTCCGCAGTGAAAAGTAGTTTTTTTCGATTTACTCATAAAGTATTAAATTTTTACTCTTATGTTGTATATCGAATTTGAAAAAATGACTTTTGAATCACAAAATTATCAATTTTATAATTTTTGCAGTAACTTTTTCAAATATTTTTTTTTATTTCAATTCTCAATTATTTGGTTTCCATGGTGACCACGAACAAGGAATACTAGATTTAAGTATGTAGCTCATTGTTATCACAAACTTTAAAATTGGGAGTTTTTTGATAATAAGTATGAAACTGTTACGTTTAGGCAAATAAAGTTTTAAACAAACTTACCTTAATTTTTGACGTTAAATCGATCGGAGTAATAAAAAATAGGGGTTTCCATTTGATTTTTTTGAGTAATTTGCATTTTTTGATGTCAAGTTTACACATTCATAATTTTCTTTTTATGAAAAATACAAATGTCATTTTTTGCAGACTATTGCAATAAACCTTTGCCTACAACACCTCAAAGTTTTATTCAAAGTGTTTGACAGGAGCAGAACAATTAACGAGTTATTACTAAGACGGCATCTGTCAATTTTTTTAGAAAAATGTTTTTTTTTAAACGACTGAAATTTCGTATCTAGTTTATTTAACAAACTTACTTAAAATTCGACGTAGAATCCAAAAATGTATTAATATACAGGGTGTTCCATTTAAAATTAGCGACTAAGTACCGACTTCCGGTATAACCGGAAGTGGTACGAACGTGAAAATATTTTAGATGAGTTAGCCCTAACATCATTACCCTGTCACCAAATTTTCAAAATTATAGTAAGTTTGGTTTAGCAGATACTCATAGGATCAGCTCCCAAAGGCGGACCCTGTATATGTCGACGAGATTTTAGAAATACCTCAATATGAGAAAAACTATCGAAGATAGGTATAGGGAATGCTAATACAAATCAATGCAGAATTTTATTCTGCATCCGTTAAAGGAAGAAAATATTGGGCATTGTATTTGAAAAAGTTAAGTTTTTATGGTTTCTGTTTTCAAAAGATGGAAGTCACATTTTGAACACCCTGTAGATAATTCGGCAGTACCGGAAGCATCAGCGTAAAGCTTAAGGATACCCCTATGCATAACGTCAATATTACTTAGTTCGTACTAAAAATGGCGCCAGTAGGCATTGTCAAATGTCATAGTGTTCAACCAATAATTTTCGAAAAAAAATTTAAATCTCAAAAACTATTCAATTTAAGTATAGGGAACATTGATAAAATTTCTACTTAAATAGCAAGTACAATTCGAATATGCCATAAAAAGGGTACGATTCCATTTAAAATAACAAAGTTGATGGCCACTTCCGGTATAACCGGAAGTGTAGTCATCATGAAAATATTTTCCTTAAATAGAACATGAATCACTTAGTCCAGATACAAACTTTCAGAAATCAGCCATGGCTGGAACTCCTAATACTTCTAATGAATGGTTTCGACCAATCACCCTGTATACAAAATATACAAAATTTAGTATAAAAATTATTGAAATTGTTCATCCTTGGGTGATTTTTGTGGCATATCACGTTTAATACCGGCAGCCGATATTATTCTGAGGCACAGTGTCTATACAAGAGAAGAAGGAAAAGATAACTTTACAGTAAGGAAACCTGCTAACAGACGGTCATTACTGGCAAAAATGATTTAACCATGGGCATTATCTAGTTAGCAGAAACACAGTTTGAAACGTAGTCAGACCCATTAAACTAGTAGGTACTCATCAAATATTGAAATATCTATTCATTATAACTGGTTGTTCTATGGTAACTTAATATAACGTATTGATTTTAAAATCTGATATACTTTTTAATCCTGATTAACATGCGTCTTAAGGATACATCTGTTGTGTGCAGTAAAACACGTTTTACTGTAAGCTGTTTGAATACAGGTAGAAACAAGATATGATTTCAAATCGCATTAAGATCTCTTAGGGATTAGTAGCACACATTTCCTTCCAGTCATTATTCATTATTCTCTACAAGCATCGTGATGCATAAAGATTGTACGTTAGTATGCTGAAGTTACAATCGTTCACGGATTACTAATGCCAACTTAGATCTAGGACGTATCGATTTTGAGTTTGTCTTTCCATTTGAAATTGTAATGATGTAACTATTATTCACCTACGACATAAAATTTTAGTTGTGCTAATAAAAGGAAACAATTTCAATTTTTGCAAGAGAAATAATCCCCTGCGAATGCTGTTAACTAACTGTTATATTAATGAAGCAATAAAAATTTAATTGGATTTAGTCCATGCAGATGCTGCATGATGATCCTTAAGCATTAATTTTAAAGTCATATTTAAAAGCCACATGATACACTTTGCCCATTTAGTGGTATTATATTTGATAATTACCATAAATAAGATGCATCTTTATTTTTATAATCACATATGTAGAATGGTTCAGTGGTAACATAATTTTCAATTGTGTATTTTTATAGATTATATAACGTTTCTCGAAAATTCAGAGAAATTATCTAGTATTACAAGTAGTTGAAACATAGTTTACTGTTAATCCACTATTCGTGGAATTATCAACAATGACGAAGATCAGTAACGATATATTACTAACATTTCTCTCAAAATTTCTTTTTTGTGTGCATTCTTTTTGTTGGTTAATGAATATACATTTGGTCATTATTGCTATTGTAACGTAAAATTTTAATAGTAATAAGACGCTGATGAATATTTTTTTCATATAGGTGCTACAGAAGACAAAAAGATTATTCAAATGTACTTAACGAGAAGTTTATATTACACGTGAAGTTCGTTGTTAAGTTAAGCTTATCATAAAATGCCACGAAGGAAACAATCGTTTGATTAATATTTAGATAGTAACCCGATTATCATTAGCTCACATCGAATGAAAAGGAAAACTAACTTGATATTAGGAACATTTAGATTTGCTTATTCATGAAAAAAAAACAAATTTCTACTTATTTAAATGTATTAGGGACACATTTAATGTCTGTAGTGATTTTTACTTGTAATGTTCCATTATTTTTAGACCGACAAACAATGATGCTATTTTATAACCCATACTTATACACATTTAGACCCTTTCCAAAATAATATTTTAGGTGTGAAAGACGTAAGATAACATCCATTGCAAGCCAAAGGGCAAAAATTCGTGTCAGGGTATCAAGGTATCCAAATACTCAGTAAATATGTAAAAAATATGATGGGGATATGAACGGATGGGTGAGTGTATAGAGAGAACATAGTGAACGCGTTCTAGGAAAGTTCGGAGACCAAAGAGTCAATGAGAATAGTGAACACTTGTTGAACATCTGTGTGGAGAGAAGCCTGTTCGTATCCAATACGTGGTTTAAACATAAAACTTTGCATATGTATACATGGCAAAGAGGTGAATCTAAAACTATGATAGACTTGATAGTGTATGATGAACGGCTTGGAAACCTGGTGAATTCACAAAAGTAATGCACGAATCTAAGTGTGGGTCGGGCCACTTTTTGGTTGTATCGAGAGTGTGTTTAGGGCAAACGTGGGTTTGTAGAAGGAAAGCAAATGTAGTGCGAACGTCCTGAATTAGGGTTGACAAACTAGTGGATAATGGTGCGAGAATGAAATACGCAGATGCTGTGAGTAAAGAATTGAATGCGAATGAAACAGTGTGGAACGAACAAATAAAAGACACTGATGCTGAAAGTGCATGGATAAGCTTGAAAAACTCTGTTGTCAATTGTGCCGTGCGAATATGTGGAAGGGCAACTGGAGGTGCACTGAAAAAGTGTGCTTGGTGGAATGCGTCGGTAAAAAAGGCGGTATGTAAGAAAAAAGATGTGCACATGGCAATGATTGCTGCAAAAAATGAGACTGAGAAGGATATTGGGATAAATGAGGCAGAGAAAACGGTAGGACGGTTGAAAAACGGCATGGGAGCAGGCGTAGATGAAATCACTGGTGAAATGCTAAAGTATGGTCGTGCAAAGCTTATACGAAGATTGTGTGAATTATTCAATGCACGCCTTATGTGTGAAAAAGTGCCTAGGGATTGGAAGAGCGCTATCATTGTACCACTGTATAAGGGTAAGGGGAACAAGGGTAATTGTAAGAACTACAGAGGAATAAGTTTGCTCAGCGTGCCTGGTAAAGTATTTGGAAGAATAATGATTGATAGAGCACGAGAAACTGCCCAAACTAAGATTTGGGATGTGCAAGGTGGCTTCATGCCAGGGAAAGGATGTGTCGATCAGATGGTTGCTCTCCAGCAGGTGATCGAAAATGGTTTAAGGGTAAAAAGGAAGTTGTGCTGTGCGTTTGTAGATCTGGAGGAAGCACACGGCAGAGTGAACAGGGAGAAGCTGTGGGAAATATTAAATGAACATGGCGTAAATAAAGGTGTAATAAATGGAGTAAGGGCAGAATACAACGGTAGTCGGGAATGTATTAGGGTGAGAGGAGGTGTGAGTGAATATGGAGTGGACAAGGCTGTGTGATGTCACCGTGGTTGTTCAATATATGCATGAATAAATGTGTTAGACAAGCATGTACCGATACAAATGGTGCAATGGTTGGTGACGTAAATGTCGGCTTCTGGTGTATGCAGATGACACAGTCTTATTAAGTGACAGTGCGGATGAGCTGCAAACCGCTCTGAGGAAGTTTGATACAGTCTGTGAGAGCATGGGCCTAAAGGTAAACGTGAACAAAACTAAGATTGTGGTGTTCAATCGGAAGGTGGAAAGACGAGTAAAGTATTTCGTCTACAAGATGAAATTGTGGAGCAAGTGGACGAGCTGGTATATCTCGGTAGAATGTTTACTGCAGGTGGTACGATGGAGGGCGGGATTGGACGAAGGGTCGATGCTGGATGGAAAGTTATTGGAAGTATGTGGACGATAATGAGAAATGAAAGCATGAACCTAGCCGCGAAATGAGAAAATCTATAATGGCGTGTTCGTCCCGTCAGTACTGTATGGAAGTGAGACATGGGTATGTCAAAAAAAAAAGCACGAAAGAAAAATAAATGCCGTGGGTATGAGATTCCTGAGAAGCGCATGTGCAAAACGAGAAGGGACTAGATAAAAAATGAATGCATAATGACGGAGTGTGGTGAGAAAAAAACAATGACGTTTGGTCGCATTGAGAGAATGAACAATGCAAGATTAACTAAACAACTATATGTGGGTGAGGTTAGAGGAATGGCCGGGTCTGGTAAGCCGCGTAAAACCTGGCTGAATGTAGTAGAATGTATGATAAAGGAAAGAAAGGTAAGGAGTTTTAAAAATAAAAGGGCATGTCAGAGATAATGTATGAATCTTTCGGAAGCTAGGTACGTATGCGGAAATAGGAAAACATGGAGAAAGAATGTGAATGAAAAATAAATAAGAGTCAGGAATTGTTTTGCCTACCCCTTAAGGGAATGGCGTGAAAGTTAAGTTAAGTTTAAGTTAAAAAACGGGATGTTTAAATAATTGACAAATTTTTGTCAAAGACAATCTCAATGATTTGTCGGAAATGCTTACAAAAAAAATGAGGGCAGATTATTTGTGCACTCAAAACAAGTTTTTAATTTTTATTTACACTCTATCAAAATTGTACTAAATTCCACAAGTTGTTTATCCATTTCTTTTTGTTTAATATTTCAGTACAGCGTATATACTTAAAGTGTGAAATAATGAATTCTTTCCTTCCAGAATAATCAATTCCATACGTTTCTGCTTTCATTTTTACTATGTACACGATTTTCGTACGTTTGATAGTCATTTTGCAAACCGTACGTTAAAGTGCTGCTGTAAATACCATTATGGCGTCTTAAGATGTTGCACGTTTTCTTACAATTACCTTCTTGGCGTCGCGAAGTAAAATTACACAATGTTGATGTTGCAAATATAGGCTATATATTGGTCCATGGTTTGTGTGAAATCAGTTTAACGTCTAATTTCATATTGTTCAAAAATCTGTTGGTTCTATCATAACTAAACTATTCGATCACTTTGGTGACTTAATTGGAATAAAAATAATGTTCTTATTCCAGTATGTGACCGTTCAAGTATTCCTATTACGTGCAATCAGGTCGATACAATGGAAATAATACACAATATCTGTAATATAAACTTTCAATACTAAAATTTACACAAAAAAATTCAGGATATAAACAATAAATTGTGGGGATGCATACGCCTGTTTCTAAATTGCCTGAAGGGCTTTATACGATAGAATAGGGAAAGCAAGGGTCTGCATCCTCCACATAAATACAAAAAAAACACACACACTTTATTTATAACACAGGAGAATAGAAAAATGAAAAAGTTTACCTTAATTAGCAACACTAGAATACCCTACATCCTCTGGATTACAATCTAATAGGTCATACAACAGCACCCCAGGTTCGGTTCGACCGAAACTGGCTCCATTAATTTCAACGGTAACGTTCTTCAGGTAATATCTCACAGACGGCAGCTTCCCGTTTACAGTTACACTAATTACGGCAGTTAATACAATTAAAACCAAGTTAACTAATGCCAAATTTGGTTTAACGTATTTACAAAGCGTTACTTAACTTACTTTAATCAATCAAAACTTATTATTGGAATTCGGGATATATATTTAAACGGCATCTTCTTATTAGCGATATTTATAAAGTTATACACAAAATAAGATTTGGTAAGCCGGTTGAAAGTAGAAATACGGAAACAGCATTTTCCACGAAACTATTCAAATCCACCGAAGTGATCTAATATCCCACAAATCAAGAAGAAGAAGAAAAAACACTGTCCTAATCTCGGTCGATAAACAGGTGTTCAAGACCACAGCACTTCATAAAATTCCCCGGACCTGGTGAACAGTCCACTAAAAAGCCGCCAAATCTGAAGAGGACGTTGCTTCACGAAAATGTTCTTCAGGCCTGTTACGCTGTCAATAAATAGTGCTACCCTCAACTCCCACGCAACGGGCCACACGCCGGCCAAAAAAACTAATTTCCCCTTTCCTCTCACATCATCTCTCACTGCATGCGTCACATGCCGCGTACCTTCACACTAATTGCACAAACATACAACTATACATGGTAACACGCATACACACAAGCACGCGCACACGCACGCGCATACGCACACGCACACGCACACGCACACGCACACGCACACGCACACGCACACGCACACGCACACGCACATGCACCCGAACACGCACACGCACACGCACAGGCACACGCACACGCACACGCACACTCACACGCACACGCAAACGCACACGCACACGCACACGCACACGCACACGCACACGCAGACACACACGCACACGCACACGCACACGCACACGCACACGCACACGCACACGCACACGCACACGCACACGCACACGCACACGCACACGCACCCAGCACGCCACACACAGTTCACGCACACACATACCATTCCTATATATCTTTGGGACATACTCAACTCCACGCAACGGGCACACGCCGGCCAAAAACAATTTCCTCTCACATCATCTTCACGCATGCGTCACATGCCGCGTACTCACACTAATTGCACAAACATACAACATACATGATAACACGCATACACAACAGCAGCACACGCACGCGCATACGCACACGCACACGCACACGCACACGCACACGCACACGCACACGCACACGCACACGCACACGCACACGCACACGCACACGCACACGCACACGGACACGCACACGCACATGCACGAACACGCACACGCACACGCACAGGCACACGCACACGCACACCACACGTACACGCAACGCACACGCACACGCACAAGCACGCGCACACGCACGCGCATACGCACACGCACACGCACACGCACACGCACACGCATACGCACACGGACACGCACACGCACATGCACCCGAACACGCACACGCACACGCACAGGCACACGCACACGCACACGCACACTCACACGCACACGCAAACGCACACGCACACGCACACGCACACGCACACGCACACGCAGACACACGCACACGCACACGCACACGCACACGCACACGCACACGCACACGCACACGCACACGCACACGCACACGCACGCGCACCCGCACGCGCACACACACACGTTCACGCACACACATACACACTTCCTATATATCTTTTGGGCAACCGTAAATTTTCCGTCTCATTTACCTCATGACACTGTTTCCCAAACCTGTAGTTACTGGTCTGTAGACGAGGGTAATCCTTTTGTAGATTTATTTGCATCAACTCTTCTTCATACGCTATGAAACAAATTCATTTTCTATATAAGCTCCTAGAATCGATCATCAGTACACTTGATCCCAATAATGCAACTGGCCCAGACGGTATCACAGCCATTGTCCTGAAGAAATGCTCCCCAGGCTGAGTACCAGTCCTATCTAAACTCTATTTCATCTAATTAAAAATTATTATTAATTTTATTAAATACATAAATCAAAAGTTTACCTAGAGTAGGATTTGAACCTACGACCTGTACTTTGCTAGAGAACCGCGCTAACCATGTGCGTCATCAAGGTTCAAGTCCCAATCGATGCAAATGTTTGTAGAACTGATGTAAATTCTAAATATAATGAGATTCCTATAGCCATATTCGATTTTATCGTAAAAGAGATCAGGAGCTGCTGCCGTTTTACTCTGAGGAAAATAACCTGGTATTCTGTAACGATATAAGAGGACTCTTAAAAAAAATATAATAGTAATAATGTAAAATGTATAAGAGTTAAAAAATAAGATGATTTCTTTCTAAAAAAAAAGGTCAATATAGCATATCTCAAAAACTAGATCTGATAGAAAAAATCTGACGGCAGTTTTGGATTCTGCACCCAAACATTACATAAAAACAGTTACAAAAACCCCTGCACCAAAATATGTGTTGGGCTGTGTTATCAGTTCTACATACATAAAGGCAAAATTTGCATCGATTGGGGCTTGAACCTTACCGCAGTTGGTTAGCGAGGTACTCTAGCAAAGTACAGGTTGTAGGTTCAAATCCTTCTCGAGGTAAACTTTTTATTTATGTATTTAATAAAATTAATAATAATTTTTAATTACATATTTACCTTTGAACTTATTCGTTCATAACAAAAACTTATAATAATCTATTTCTCTGTTTGTGTTCTAGGGAATTAAAAAAAAAGGTGACAAAGCCAAGCCCTGTAACTAGCGACAAATTGCCATGATCTCCATTTTGATTATACCTTTAGGAAAAGCCAACAATCAGTAACTACTTACTTTCCTTTCTTGAATGTAACAAACTTCTTAGTAACCACCGATATGGTTTTAGGCAGAGTCGTTCAACAAGTGATCTTCTTTTATATTTCTCAAAGCATTTGACCAAGTTTATCTTCCTTGCGAAACTTAGCCCCTTTGGGTTAACTTATATGTTCGTCAATTGGGTTTCCAGTACCGTACTGGATACTTCTTTTCAAGAGAAGTTATTACTCAAGTTACTTACGAGAATCAGCGATAGCTCACACTCTTACTTATAGTCTAAATTGATTTCTTCAACGACTAAGCCGTTAAATTGCTTTGCAGACGACAGCACTATTCATTGCAGGTCATCTCAGTCTACTCAGCAAAGTAATCGACCATCTATCTCAAATCAAGACATTAACACTAAAATGGCCATTTTAAACAACAAACACATCCAACGTATCCTTTTATAGGGAAGTAATAGTCTTGTTAAGTTTAATGCTAACAAAATTCAGTGTTGCCTTGTGTCCGTCAAAACAGATCGATCATTTCCTGTTGGAAGATCTTAATATTTAATGAACGCATCTTCTAATCTATCATGGGTTGATCAACTACTAAAGCAGCTGTTGGTAAACTACGCTTCTTGTACAGATACCAGCAGTACTTTACGTTCCGACAACCCTTCATGCTACGTAAGGCCCAAAAGCGACCTCATCTAGAATATAATTTTAATGTTTCGGTTGGTGCTCCTGAATACGTTGTGTTGTACTCAAAGAAGTGCGATTAAGATTATAAATGAACCGTCCTAAATTTCTGAGGTACAGTCCCCCGAGCATACCAAATTCGTTTCAATTCTTTCTTTGTATTATCCGTATTATATAACGTATCATGTACTAGATCGATAATATTTGACGACGATGTTTCGCCTTTTATTGTAACAGTTCCTAGTTTATCCCAAAGTATATCTCCGGATGCATTTAATATACGTAAATCGCACATTCATTTTTTGTATAACTACCTAATTACCACGTTTATGTAAAACACATTAAGGATGTTTTATTATTATTATTATACAGCTTTTTTGAACGATAATATTGTATTTAAAATCATCGGTATATTTTACTTTTATCTTGCTTATCTTTGAGCATGTGATTAAACAACGCATTCATCGTAACGGATACCAACACAATATATATATATATATATATATATATATATATATATATATATATATATATATATATATACAGGGTAGGTATATATAGGGTGATTGACAAAAATATGCCCATCCTAACCTGTGTTGTATTAAATGGAACACTCTGTATATTTTTGAATTTTTGTATTCAATTACATTTAGAATAAAAGTATAGAAATTGGTATCTGCATCACTAACCGTTTTGTAGATATCGTCACTTTAGTACCAAAATAGAGTTAACTTTGGAACCACGATGCGTGTTTAGTCGCCATGATTTTGTAAATCCATTTATACCACCGACTATTAATAATGGTCTACTAACAAACAAACTGGGAAATTTTTCGAAAACATGTAAAACTATACAGAATGACTAATTTACGCGAAATGTAATTTTTCTCATCCGATCGAAAGTGGTGGGGAAAATGACATCATTCGACTATTGTTAATTGGCAAATATACTGAGAATTAGATCACAGTCGTTTTATAGTCAATATTGACAATTTTCAATGTATTCTAAACATGACTGCATATTTTTGTCATTTGGGCAAATCACACTCGAACCAAGGGGAATTGAAATAATCGCTCAAGAAAGCTCTCGCGTTTCTTTTATTGTCTTGATTCTCGATTGAATTGCAATGGCAATTATATTCGGTGCTAGAAATGACAAAAAAAAATCACAACTTGTGCATTTACCTCCGAATAAGTTACGATAACCATCGAATTACAGATTTTGAAGATTTGTCAATAGGTGCTATCCAAGGTGCCTAAATCTTTTAATGCTTATAGGTCCATTTGAAAGGATACGTATATAAGACTTGTTTCTACGTCATATCTTACAAGAACCTCTCAGTGTGTTGGTTTTCAGTCAAATTTTTGATGAATTTTTATTGCATTATAGTAACACGAAATACTGTTAAAGCGAAACGTTATCAGATAAACAAAATGAATAATTATAAAGTTTGTTCGTATTTTAACTAAATAGAATTACTGTTTTAAAATTCAGCTCAACGAAAGCACTCTTGTAATGTATGCAGATTCCACATTAAAATATACATGAACGTTTAAAGTGTGTATGTACTTTGTAGCTTTATAATAAAGGTATATTTAACAAAACTAATATACCCATATACACGTACATCGTTGTATTTTAGTTCAAGCTATGTAATATAAATTCCCAGGATAGCGTGTGCGGTGCTTTGTGCAAGTACGTACACTGAGCACGTAGTAGTTACATCAGATATAAATTAGTAAACTTAATCGTCAATCTGGATTTCATTTTGTATAAATTATGACTATGCTACAAAAGGAGTAACTAGATGCATCAAAGAGAAGTGTTAGCATATACATACGAGTAGTAGTGTTGTTTACTTGAAGTTCATAATCCACGTACTTATGAATATTCACATGCAACGTATCGATCTCTGATTATACCTATTATTAAGGATAAGATGAAGTATTTTATGAAGCTTTGTCGTAAATCTTGAGAATAAAGTATCCATCATATGAAAATGTAAACTTTCACTATCATTACGAGTATACATAATTAAAAAACTTACCTTTCGGTTTTTTAAATGATGCATTTTTCTATTTATATAAATTTGTACGTTTCGATAACAATCACAGTCCTTAGTAAAAGGTGATATATTTAATAATTACTTGAGATATTAGAACAAATTTATGAAGTATCTAAACATGAAAACACACACATAAACCTGCTATTAATATAGCAGTTTGATAAATATATAAAGCCAACTGTAGAATCGAATTTTAGTAAGTAATAACTAGATCCCTAAGAAACTAACTATTAACTACACTGCTTACAAAATGATAAATCAGAACACCCTCCAACAGACGAAGGCTAAAGGTGAAAAATGTTATAATCAAAGAGCAAATTTAGCAAAATTTAATCAAATTATGATGCGAGTGTATAGTTTTTATAATTGTAATTTGAAATTGATAGAATAGTTCACAAATAGAAACTTGACATACTAATTAAAGATGTACTCAAATCTATCAAAGAATAGTTTTTTCTTAATAATTTTAATTATTGTACAGTGAAAACACAATGTTATGCGTTTAATATACTTTCTAATTTTAACTACATGTGTTAAACTATAATGCTATGGTAACTATATATCAAACTACCTTGGACAAGAGCAAGAGTTGAAGTCAAATGTATGTAAAGTTCTAAAATGTTACAATGTGTAGTTAAAATTTAAATATACCTTTAATTTAAATAACAAAGCTTCAAATGTGGATATGAAAGTCATAAATGCTAGAATTAGGATTTCGAATGAATAAGTAAAATATATATGGGTTGCCCTTCATATTGTTACACATCATCACTAAATAGCGCTATTGGAGTGTGTAGTTACGTATTTGTAATATTTTAACTTTATTTTCAAATCGGCGGTGGACTAGAATTTGACAAAGTAGTTTGAGTTTGAAAGTGAGAGGTAATTTCGTGAAGAACTGGAAATAAAGCCGAGTAAGTTTTTTTTACGATTTTCCTAAAGGCCTATTCCAACAACAACTTATAGTGCCGCTTCGTTCAAGTTTTGGTAATGAAGCACCATCAGAAATAAACTGTTTATAATTGGTTTACAGAGTTTCGTTGTGATCGTGCATCCTTTAGTGATTAGCTTCGTAAAAGTCGAACAAAATCGGTTGTGTTTCAAAAAGATCAATGTTGTGCGTAATATGATAGTAGTAAGTCGTTATTCGATTTTGCATCAACAAATAGCTATCACAAATATCTGTCCTCTCTAGAGTTCACATAATTTGACTGAAGCTCAAGAACGGACTCGTATTAAATGGTGTTTGGCAATGCATACAAAGTTTGACCAAGGAAGTGCAAAATCTATTTATAATATCGCTACCGGTGAAACTTGTATATACTCGATTACACAGAAGTAGTAACTCGGTACGGCCCCGAAGTCCAACTACTTTTCAGAAAACTTCAAACATCGATGAACAAGCTAGCACTAGGTGAGAACCACCTAACCTTTCTCTGCAAAGCCCGTGATAACATCGTAATACCCACCGTGCTCAACACCAAAACTCCGATACACAGCCGAAAAATATCACTAATCGCAAAGGGAGCTAGCGAAGCGTTAGTCAAAGAACGAATCAGATATCACCGTTCCAGAAAATACGATCTCAAATACCAATCCAAAGAGATCAGACACACCATTCGAAATCGAGGGAACGAACACGACTTTGATGGGATAAATACGGCTACCAGAAGTAAATATTCAAAGACCAAGGCGATGCACAAGGAAATTTAGAGGAAGAAACTAGAAAAGCTAATGAAGGAGAAGAAAGAACCCAACCAACATCAATCTCAAAAACACTGTCATAAACATCTCTAAACGACAGTTAAACGAGAACGAAATGAAGGTTCTGGATAATGGCTTGAATTATGCGACAACAAGAAAGTGTATTCCGAAAGTAGATTTAATAATCGTAGTCTGAAGAAATAGTAACGAAAGTAGACCCTGAAGAAGCCGAAGGATACAAGAGTACGGTTAGATCAGTCTTAGATTCATCTAGGCGAACTAAACCTAACCTCTCTAACCTAGAAAGGAGAGCGGCCTTTTCCCTTAAGAATGACCCAACGATCAAAATTCTCCCGGCAGACAAAGGAAAAGCGACAGTGGTAACTGATGTGGACACTCACAACAGTAAGATCCAAGAACTACTAGACGGGGGCGAGTACAAAGAAATACCAAAAGACCCCACACCATCAATCGAAAGATGGATATACCTGACGCTGGCAAAACATAAGGGGAGTTCTCCGATTACCAGAGAACTAAACTAACCCCACACTACAGCAAATCTCCGCATCTGTACGGCCTACCAAAGACCCATAAGCAAGGAATTCCTCTGGAACCAATTGTGAGCTCGAGAAACTCACTTTGTCACCAATTAGCACACTATCTGCTAGGTATCATCACAATCTTATTGAGAAAAACCGAGTCTATGGTCAAGAATATGTAGCACTTCGTGAAAACTATCTGAAACCTCCTTCGAAACCACGAAGAAATAGTGGTAAACTTCGACATTGTGAGTCTATTTACAAATGTGCCTATGGCTAAGGCATGTGGAAGATTTTCAAGACCAAGCAATATCCGAATTCACAGAGAAACAAGGATGTGGCTTAGATACGTGGACGATACTTTCGTAGTTTGGCAACACGGAAAGCATAAGCTAGATGAATTCCTAGATCATCTAAATATCGCGCACCCTCCATAAAATTTACAATGGAATTGGAGTCGGAACAAAAACTGCCATTCCTGGATGTACTTGTACACAGGAACGACAACACTTTTACGGCAAGTGTATACAGGACACATACCCACACGGGGAGGTGCCTACACTACAACTTCAATCACCACAATAACGTGAACTTAGGCGTGGCAAAATGCTTGTACGATAGAGCGAAAACAAAACCCTCAAAATAAAAGGATTTGAACAAAGAAAAAGAAAATATCGCTAATACACTAAAGGAAAATGGGTACCCCGGTCTAACACCTAACCAAAACAGGGAGAGGGTAACCAGAGAAGAAGAACCTAAATATACAGCGATAATAACATATATACCTCGGACAAAATACGAAGATAGGCAGCAAATACAAGATACGCACTTCCTTGAAATCGACCAGAACGCTCAGATGAATACTAACCAAAACCAAACCATACAATGAAGATCATAATTCCAAGAATTGTGTAAACTACCTACCATACGAATGCGGCAGAGCATACATAGGAAGGAACAGTAGACCACTCAAAGTGAAAACACAGGAACATAAGAACAACGTCCGCAAGGACGAAACAGAAAAATCAAGAATCACCGAACGTGTCTGGAACGAAGACCACCTCATCCAATTGCATAACATACAGATAGTGGCAAAGGATGAGAATACAATTCGCCGCAAGCTCAACGAGGCCACATACATCGCATTAGTAGAAAATGCAATAAACCAGGCTAGTGTGGAAGTGAAACCCATATGGATTCCAATAACGCGCGAAGAACTTAAGCGAAATAAGTTACGGTGCAACATGCGCAATAAATTACTGCTTGGAAAAATAATCATAACATTTGAATTCGACTCAAGTCCGAAAACAGACCTTCTCAGGACTAAGCCTGATGATGGTAGCAGAGTACGCTTCCGAAACGTCGTGCTCAAAAAGCAAAAACTGTGGAAATATGCCGATCAACTCAACTAATATGAAACCACAATTACAAAACACTTATAATACAGAATTGTATATTGTATATATATTTTCAACACAACATTAGAGTGGAGAAAATGATTTTAGAATTGGTTTGAACGCATGCATAAGTGTATAAAACTTAAAGGCGTATATTTTGAAAAGCAATAAAGCAGTTCGTGCCAACAATTTTTTTTCTTTGGTAATTTTTGTAACTACTTAAGAAGCAACCCACGTATTACATTATAATCAATGTATCGATTTTACTGGGATACTATAGGTTTGCCTTACAACTCGCCAGTAAATATCTCTTTGACATACTAATAATCTAAAGTACTATTATGACAGTATCATATACTTAAGTCAAATATTGAAAATAAACACACATTTGCAGCCAACCAAAAAAAAAACGATGTTTCGGCAAAGTCCGATTTGCCATTGTCAGGTTCTCTACAAATGTTTGCCTCGGCTCCGTGTTACTCGAATCGAACTGATGTCTTACTGCCCCATCTCTTATTTTATATTTGGTACTGTACAGGGTGTGGCGCGAAGAGTTTTGATTAAAAGTAGGTAATGACGGATACAGTTATGTTAAAAATCTGAAATACGAAGCTGTAGGTTTTGGATGACGCTGAGTTCAAATATGATATTGTCCTGAATGTGGCACTTCCGGTTACACCGGAAGTAGACGTCAACTTTGCTATTTTAAATGGAACCTAACATTTTTTATTTTATTTTTTAATTTTAGATGAAATTCTAGATAAAATTTGTGCACAATGTCTTATACCAAAAATGAAGTATTCTCGAGATATTTCGATTGTTTTAAAAATTTTGAAAAAATCCTAGTCCACATTGAATAACGATATCTAAACAAAAATTAGTTTTTAGCAATTAAAATACTTTGTCTTTCGGGAAACTCCACCGCATTCTTCAAGACTCCACTTCTTACACTGTTAACACCGCAACCAAAGCTCGCCTACTTTCCACTCCGAATACAGGCTATTGCAACAAATCCATGCAGTACCTTCTTCATCATCTTCAAGCCTAGCAAATTTTGCGCGTCGCTCAAAGACTAAACGTTTCTCTTCTTCTTTAGCTCTATGTTCTTCCAAGTTTAGTGTTGATGTGAGCGTGACAGTCTCCTGTCTTCTGCGCTTCGTGCGTTTAGAAGATGTGGATACACTTGGTATTGGCATTATACTTTCTACGGAAATTCGGCTGCTGTTTACTGTATCCTCGTCATTTGGAGTTATCTGACGTTATTTGATGGCTCGGGCATTTCGTTATCTCCATCGCTTCTGATGGTGCTGAGGGTGCGTGTAGCGGCCAGAGGGTGTATGTAGAAGCCAGCGTCTGTGATTCGGGATCATATTTTCAGGAATATCTGTGGTTGAAGAAGCAGCAAACATCCAGTCAAGAAAAATATTTGGGGTAAATGGTTGGATTCCAGTTTTTTTGAACACACTAACGGAATTTCCGATGGATGCACTACGTTCATAGTCTTGGAAAGGAGTTACAGTTCGGCCTGGATTATTCTTCAGCCACTTTGTATTTGATCATAACAGGTGGATAATTGGCCAAAAAATAACACATCCAGGGATTGTAATCGATGCTTGCAGTGTGGGGAAAAGCTAAGCATTAGGACACCATTTTTTTAGCCATCGTAATAACTTGTAGTTGTTTGTGGTTAACGTAACCATCAAGCAGTAAGAGACTTTATTATTTTGGGATAAGTGTGTAAACTTTATAAAATGTTTCGGCACCTAAAAAAAGGTGACCAGTCATCAAGCCCGATTCTTGATAAAAGTCAATACCTCAGCTGGTACGTCATCGATTAACTCTAGTTTCCGCGTTTTTCTTGAAAAAAACAGAGCTGGTGGTACAAGACTGCCTGTTGGGTTCATGGCACAAACTACAGTAGTCTGCGTCCCCCATTTTGCACTAGTAATGGCACCAACCTGTTTCTTCCTTTCGTAGCCATAATTTTTTGTAGACGTTGAACCGTGGACAGCACTGATTCGTTCAAATAAATACGGTCAAATGTTATGTTCTGTTCCGCTACAGTTCCTTCCAGTATATCAAAAAAGCACTTGCGGCTTATTGAAACCCTGCACACGAGCCGCTGATATGGCTTCAGAAGTTCTAAGTGAAATGTCTGGGTTACGTACCCTAAACCCAAAAGCCAGTCCCAGCAAGCAATTTCTTTAACTAACTGGAATGCCAACTGTTTTGCTCTGTTGTATTTAATCCAAACATGCATGTTTCCGATTTCTTAATATGCTCTACTATTTCGCCTCAATTTCTTCAGAAAGTGTGAGTTGGTAGCGACCCAAGCCTTCCTTGAAACATTTATTTTTTTACTTTTATCTTGAGTCTTGCGCCTGAGTGTTGCTTCAGGTACACTATATACGTTTTAGAAGTTACCAACCGATCCATATTGCCTGAAATCAAAATAAAAAAATAATATAGCCTAAAATTTTACACAAAATAACGTTTTCTTAGAAATGAATCAAAACAATTATAAAAAAATTAAAACAGTTAAATCACATTAAAAAAAAGAAAAAATTCTAGCTATTTACTTGTACTAAGCCAACTTATTGCTTATTGCATCTTATCAAAAATTATGACTGGATTAAGTCATAGCACAAATATTTTTTTCTGATCTAGAAAATCTACTTTCTGTGATCTCGTCAAAACCCGTGTCACCTGCAGCGCTGGATAAAGTAACAAAATGGCCGATATATCATTTTACCCTGGTGTGTCATTTTAGGTCAGTTCCTCTACCCGCTATATAAGCTTCACTAGTAGCCTAAAAAGCAAAACGTTTTATTTCTATCGGTAAACATAAAATTTACGGTTTCAGTGTTGGATGCTGTTTTAAGTCCATTTACTTAGATTTTTGTTTATAAGTTAGTTCTATTAAAAAAATCAATGTTTTAATAACAACTTAGAGAGAAATTCGTGTCTAACATAAACTTGCTCTCTTTGTGATTTACTTTTTTTTGCAGATGGATTCAAAACTAAATTATAAACACATTAATAACGTTAAGTTTTGCTTTTTCGTTACTATTGATTTTAAACTTATTTGACAAGCCATGGTTTATTCATATAAATATTGTTTGTCCCAACGTTTATCTAAAATAACATGTTTCTTTTGAGGTTTAAATCAGCTTTTCAGTTTATACATTTTAGTCCGGGAGGCAACGACAGAAATTTGCGGGCCGTTTTCGTTCGCTTCATTTTTTTTATATGAATTAATACGACATATGTAACTGTAATATGACCGTCTTCCGTTGCACCCTTACCACCTGGTGTTGCAGGAGAGTTGCGATCACCGCCAAAAATTAAAAAAAAACCATAGCCATTCACATGAAGCTTAGTATATTGTTTAGTTTGAACATAAAAAGTTGAAAAAACGTAGTTTTCGATCAAAATTCCACAACAAACTACGTCTTCCACCCACGCAAACAAGCACAAGACAAATGAAAAAGAGAACTCATAGTAAGATATGTAAGACAAAATCATATTCTCCCACCTATAAACTATAATGAAGGTTGTTGTTTGATGATCTTTTGACGTGTCCGCAACAAGAAAAGGCAAAATCACATACCACATCAGCAATATTCATTGCGAAACAAACCTAGTCGTGCGGTGCTCCAATACCGATATCCTTATTATATTTCGGAAATATAAATATTAGAAAAAAATGAAGTGAAAGTATGGCACCATGTCGGCGTGCGAAATTCGCAAAGATTTCTAAATGTGACGGATCTGGCCAATTTAGGCTCAAAATTAAGCAATGGGCTTCCAGCTTTCGACGCGTTTACTGGATGTGATTACAATCCGTCGTTTAACCGGAAAGTGTAAATTGGGCCTTTACAATTTTAAAAAACTCAGAATAATACATCGATGCCTTTGAAAACATCAGCCAGTTATCCACAGGAGATATTCCTGAAATTCACCGGTACTGGAAGAATTTGTATGCAGGCTGTATGGTTTAAAAAAAATTACTAAAGTTAACGAAGCTCGCGTGGCTGTGTTCATGAAGCTGAACTCATCAAACAAACTAACTCATTAACGTCTGTATATATGTATATATTTGGTTTTCACTTTTTTTTGATAAACTTAAAGTGAGTTGATATAGAGAAGTCCAAACATGTATTTTTGTAACATTTTGTTGTACAGGGTGAAATAAGTTGCTGATATCATACGGTATCCATGGGCATTGCAAAAGTTTTATTAACAAAGCACTAGCATAATATTAACAGAAGTAAACGGCTACTGGGATATAGACAAACTTTGTATTTAATATTATTTAATGCACAGTCCCACATTACGTTTATTATATCCTTCCAAAAGAACTGAGCCCACTACCTACACAACTTCGTTTATTGTACTGAGTGACAAAATGATCAATTCTATCGAATCGAATATCGGGTATAACCTTAATAACAACTGATTTTCCAGGATGAGTTGGACCATATTTTCTTAAATAAACATACGCCAATTCTCATCTAAACGGTAAATTTGTGGTTTTAGGATTATGTTTTGTATATAACTATCAAGAATTTTAATGGCAACATTAACCAGCCAAGTAAAAAAGGCCCAATACCATGTTTTCTCAGGATTTCTATACGTAACCAGCAATACCTTGACCCATCAAGTCTGTTCCACCCAGGTTTTTATTATAAACTCCAGTGCACAGAAGAGCATAAATGTTTTATTCTTCTTGGAGTATTGTTTGGCCGTGTTCGCAGCTCCTACATGAGCAGAAGCAACAGTTACGCGTGTGTTGTGCATCCATCGAACACCATTCGGTTCCGTAGTAATTTTAAACTCTCCACGTATCTTATTTTTCAAAAACCCTTTCTTGTTTGTTAGGTGGAATAACTCAGGAATTGTGTTTTCCCTTAGAGTTCCAACTGCAGCAAAACCCATACACTGGCGCATATAGGCTAATAAATTTATTCCAGTAAATGTCCATGTAGGTAGTATAAGGAAGACTTTGTTGGTGTGACTCTTCAAGCATAGTACAAGAGGTGATGCAGCTTTACCTAATAGTTTAACATACATAGTATTTTTCTGCGGATTTTGCTTTAGCACAAGTCAAATTTATTAGATAACACTATTTGCTGTGAGTGCACCACATTTTGTATCCGAAACGGATTGGCTTGCTTTTTATGAACTGCTTACAACTATGCCGTCCATAATAGTTTATTATTGATTCTCGTAACTTAGCTCTTCACTGGTTGAAAGTTATTTAGGCAAGATTGTTTGTTCCGACTTATTAGAGGCCGTAATTTCCAGGCTTTGTTGTTTTCGTGAATACTTATGTTGCGAAATGAAGATATTTTGAATTTGACGAAAGCGATACCCACGCATTGCATTGTAAACGATTTTATTATTTACATCTTCGTTTATCTCCCAATACAATCTCTAGGTTATTATATCCAGTCAAAATGAGTATACCAATAAAACATTTGATATTGGTAGCAGTTATACTGGGATCTGCAAAATTTTTAACACTGGTATAACGTTTGGTTTCGTCAATAAGATATTGTACTGTATTTTCATCAAAAAACTCGAAGACGTCTGTGCAAGAAACGCCGCTGTAATAACTGTAATAAGTTGACGGAAAACAACTACAGTTGGAAGCCCATCGCGCTCTGTACAAGTAAGCTTTCTTCTCTTATCCTTATTTTTGTATTTTTCATCTCCCTTAGCCCATTAGTAATCCATTTTCGTCGATCATTATTCACAACGACTGTCTCTTCAAAGGGTCCCCACCAAAATCATTCCCAACATGACATCATTTTTCAATTTGATTTCTGCAGGTGCTTGTAATTGACGACCCGTTAGATTTTATATTGTTCCCCACTCTTCATCATCACCAGAATTTTCATCAGTAGCGACATTGACATTTGAGGGTGCAGAATTTGCGATATCTTCGTCATCTAACATCTAAGGTCTCAGTAAGAGAAAACCCACGCCTGAAATATGAAAATATTTTTAGGTCTACAAAGTCCATGATGTCCATTATGTTTGAGTGTTTATAAACACCAACTAAACAACAATATTAACACACTTAACAATGACTTGTATATTTCACAACTAATCGCTCAGATCAATTTGAAGGAAAAACCTTCAATAACAGAAAAAATACTCTTACCCCCGACGGATGTCCGTATTTCACGAAAATATAAAATCACCAAAGTTAAAAATTTGACGCTGATAACTAAACTCGAACTGCAACTATTTTACACGTAGGTAATGACCACAGAAACAGAAAAGTGGGGGATAGATGCTTCACAATACGGTGTGAGACGAATTCGAATTAGGCAGATTTATTGATACCGTATGGTATCTATGGGAGTTAATGAGTTAAGCGCACATATTTGGAGGGACGCCTATCTCCCACAACCAACGGATTTCTCTCACCGAGTACGGTTGGATGTAATCCGAAAATAGAATGATTTTTAAATCAATCGACGATGACATCGCAATCAACTACAGCAAAAACCAAGGTATTACAAAAAAAAAAAAAAATACAATCATAAAAATAATTTTCAGAATTTTTAAATTATTCAATTTTTATATTTAAAGGTAAAGGAATCAGGAAATCTCTAATTCTAACAGTGATGATGATAATTTCATAATCGACGAAACAGACCATTCCGTCGACCAATATGACATCGAAGAAGGGCTGTGAAGAATAAAAAAATATTACGTACAAAATGATAAATATAAAATAATATTGCATACTGTTACGAATGTAAATAATAAATTTAAAATCTAAAATAGGGTTACACAAAACGCAATAAAATCTAACTATGGTTATTATAAGTACTCTTGCAAACTACAGGTCGTAGGTTCAAATCTTACTAGAGATAAACTTTTTATTTATGTATTTAATAAAATTAATAATAATTTTAATAACTATGATAAATTTACTCACCTAAATTTTTACGTAAATACTTCAATCTAAATTAGTAAATTATAAATTATCTAAATCAATCTAAATTACCGCTTAAATCTACTATAAAAATTAATTTAAGAATTAATTAAAGAAAGGTTCTGACATCGAAATTTTGGCTGACGAGGTTTGTAAATTGACATCCTTTGCATCACTGAACATTGGCTAAGTGATACTGAGTACTTACATCTTGACAATTTTTGCATTGCGAGTAAATATAGCAGAATTAAGCATCATAGAGGTGGTGTGGCTATAATTATATATTCGTGAAAATATTAATTTTAGTGAAATTGTTGATATTAAAAGGTTTTCGGTGGATCTAATTTTTGAAGCATGTACAGTCGAGGTGTTTGCAAGTCAATCTCATACAATCACTCTTGTTTGCATTTACAGAAGTAATTGCCCTTTAGCAAATAGCAGGTACAGTTTTAATGCATTTTTGAACTTGTAGAGGAAGTATTATCACTGTTGCATAATCAAAAAAAACTATTATTTATATGCGGCGACTTTAATGTTCAGTTCCAAAATGAAGAAAATTCTTACACCAAAGATATTTTGTCAATTTTAAGTTCGTATAAATTGAGAAGTTTATTTCAACATGTCAAAGTACCCTGGACAACGTATGTAATAAAATCCAAAGTAATAAGATGCGTAGTTCAGTAGTTCAGGTATATCGGATCATGAGGTATACTTTCTAGAATATTAATCGAGCCATACACCAATCGATATCTCCAAAAACTAAAGATGTTTCAGTCAAAAAAACACCCTTAAGTTTATAAATACTTTAGAGAATACATCATTTAGTTTTATAGATGATACTTACTTAAACGTTGACGAGAAATTTAGTAACTTTCATGAAATAATAGTCTGTATATTTAATCAAAGCTTCAAACTTAAAAAATGTTTTAAAATAAGAGGAAACAACGGCTGACAAAGGGTATAAGGGTATCTTGTCGTCATAAGAGATTATTGAATAAATTCAATTCTAATTCAATACTAATGGCACATTATAATCATTACTGCCGTATACTTAAAACAGTTATATATCTTGCTAAAAGGAATTGTATAGGACATAATATTTTGAAGTCGGACAATATATCCAAGGCTGTAT
Source organism: Vesta saturnalis (assembly GCA_036346205.1). Classification (NCBI taxonomy): domain Eukaryota; kingdom Metazoa; phylum Arthropoda; class Insecta; order Coleoptera; family Lampyridae; genus Vesta; species Vesta saturnalis. The sequence continues at coordinate 304,302 of JARFJB010002383.1, read as the reverse complement.
GGACTGAAATTAGACGATAATCCGGTAGAAATAAAGCTACGGTAAATAATATAACACTGAATATTAACGGTAATCCAATATCAGATTCCAAAGAAGTGGCAAATATATTTGTTGATAACTTTACTATGAATAATAATACCAACACATTAGCTAACTACAAACTTCCTGACAGCACTACATTATCTAAACCTTTTTTCTTTACACGAAAATTACATCTACAACTTCTCACGAAAAACTGCAAATTTATTAGCTCCTCCTTTAAGCACTTTTTTTAATTGTTCACTGTCAGAAGGATTAGTTCCAATGTGTCTGAAAATTTCAAAGTAATGCCAGTATTTAAGAAAGGTAGTAAAGTTGAATTACAGACCTATTTCTTTATCTAGCATATTTTTAAAAATTCTTAAATATTTATTTACAATCGTCTAAAAGCTTACATTCGGAGTATAAATTTTCTAAATGACAATCAACACGGTTTTTGTACTAGTAAGTCAACAACCAAGCAATGTACGAATTTTTTAGTTATGTCTATTCTTGTATTAATAATAAAACCTCATGTACTGTGTAATTGATAATACTATCGAGACTTCCCAATCAATCATAAAAGACGCAAACACAGGCATGCCACAGGGGTCCATTTTAGGTCCTTTACTCTTCAACGTTTTTATTAACGACCTACCTTCGTACATTACTGATCACATAACCATGTATGCGGATGACACAACATTTGCGTTCTCATTCGAGGATCAAGAAGAACTTAACTGTAAAGCTCGTGGTATGCTACATAACGTCCAAAAATGGTTCACAGCCAATGGTTTAAACATCAACGCTCATAAAACCAAATATATTCTGTTCAATAATAACTCTATTACCTATCTTGGTATGCAAGTAGACCAGTTTTTATCATTTGGTAACCACATTAATATACTTAACCGTAAATTAAACTCAGCTTGTTTTGCGCTCTGTTGCCTTGAATATTTATTTTCTAATGAAGTATTGAAAACTGTCTATTTTTCATACTTTGAATCATTAATTCGATATGCGATACAATTCTATGGTTCTTCGGCCAAGTGTTATACATTGTTCATTACTCAAAAAGCCATCAGGATTTTGTAATTTAAAACTGAATCTATCAACATATTAAAATAAGGTATTCTAACGTTCAGTTTATACTTATATCATAGTTTCAGTTACATATATAAACACCAAAATAAATTTTTAAGCATGCTGATGGACATGAATATGAAACAAGATCTGCCAATAATTTTAAACCATTACAGCCTACCTGCTCAGTATTTCTCAACAGCCAATTTTATCGTCCTATTGTTTTATATAATAAATTGCCTAACTATATATAAAGAGTTCTAAGAATATTTTCCAGTTCAAGAAATCATTAAGAAAATTCTTACTTTTAAATCCTTTGTATTCAGTAGATGAATTTAATGAAATATTATTTAATTTACCTATGAATTATTAAAACATTTAATTATGCATTATCGTCTCTAAAAAAACAAAAGTACCTTTCGCAACTCCAGTTGCATTTTTGTATCTGTGCTGTTATTTACACAAATTTATCAAATCTGTCTGTCGTTTTTATCATAATTTTTTCCAAATATTGTAAGTCTTTCTTTATATTTATGTACGTATACAAATGTATTAATAATTGTGTTATATGTCTGCATAATATGTTATACTTGTACCTGCATTTCATACCTGAAAGGTTCTGAATAAACATCAATATTTCATTTCAGTCTTGTATTAAGGAGCATTCTATTGATTTTACCGGTTTACTTGAAATTTAAATCTTTGCGTTTCACTTTAACGTGTGGTTTTGATGCAAATTCAAAATAAATTCAATCAATAATTTATAATATAGACATTAACATTATGCTGGTCTATAACAACATTAATGATCGTCTTTTAAACAGGTATAGATGCAGCGTTCTGGCCGTGGCGTTCGCACGCGCCGCATATTCTGTAATGTTTGTTTTTCCATATTCTTAATTCTCGATTTTTCACGCCAACAAAATTTTTTGTTTTTAGGTGTCCGTAAAGTTAAAAGTAAGACTGAAATATTATACTGATAGATTTCCCTGAGCTTTATAGTGGTTTTCGAATTAAAATTTTCGTATTGAAACTTAACATGGATTCCTGAAATTGGCATTTTAATTTTTTACGAATTAATTAATTGAAAACATGAAATATCAAGGTTGAGCCTAAATTATTGTTCCTGTAAATGTTTTATAAAAAGGTTTTAAAAATAAAATTTAGTTGTTGATAAGAAAAGTTCGAATTTAAAATAAAGTATAAGATCACCCTTTGAGTTGTTTGGTTAAAATCATGTGCTGTTTATGTCATATTTACTTAATGCGTTGTAAAGATTGACGCCGTGTTTCTGTCAGTATGCAGTACTTCAGTTCGTTGGTGTTAATTAATCATCTTTAATATTTTTGTGGGCTACCATTTGTACTCATGCCCAGTAAAACTTAACAGCGCAGGTTGGGAACAGGATGCTGCGTGGAAATTTTTTCCGTGCGAAAGTTTGTTGAGAGGTATGATGCAATATTAGTGAGAGGAAAGGGGAAATTGCTTCTTTATAGGCAGCCTGGGTTACGATGTGATTGATGGTGGAGGTTGTTAGCAAGAACGCGAGGCGCGTGGTGTGGAAAGATGAGGGTAGCACAATTTACCAACATCGTACCGATCTGAAGAACCTTTTCGTGAGGCAGCGTCCTCTTCGCCATTTGACGGATTTTTGGTGGATTGTTCACCAGTTCTGCGGAGTTTTATGTGATGTTATCGTAGTCTTGGACACCTGTTTATCGTTTCGAGTGTTTTTTTAAGTGCTTCTTAATATGTGGAGTATTAGATCACTTCGGTGGATTTGAATAATATCGTGGTAAAGTGCTGTTCCCGAACCCTATTTTGCCATGCATCTACTTTCAACAGGCTTACCCAGTCTCACGTTGCATATAACTTTGTAAATATCGTTAATAAGAAGATTCCGAGCTTCAATAATAAGTTTAAATTAGTAAATTTAGTTAAGCAACGCTTTGTAAATAGTACACTTACGTTAAACCCAATGAAGAATTAGTTAACGTAGTTTTGATTTTATTAAATGTCGTAATTGTAAAGTTACTTCGTGTAACTATAAATTGGAAGTTGCCGTCTGTAAAACATTACCTGAAGAGCGTTACCGTAGAATTTCAAGGAACCTGTGATGCAGTTTTACGACCTATTATGCTTATAATTAAGAGGATGGAGTGTAAATCTAGTTTGGTTTGATGCTAATTAAAGGTAAACCTTTACATTTTTTTTATTCTGCCCTTATAAATATAGTGTGTTTTTTGTGTCTATGTGGGAGGATGAACATGCTTCCTTTGTGATCTATCGCCTAAAAGTTCTTCAGGCGATTTAGAAACACGTGTATCCATCCTCACAATTTATTGATTATATCCAAAATTGTTATTTGTGTAAATTTTGTGTATTGAAAGTTTATATTACCGATATTTTGTATTATTTCCGTTGTATTTAATGAAAGATAACTGTTTATAACATATGGCAACTGACCTTAAATGGCCTTGCAATCATCGCCCGAATTTGATTATTATTACTATTTTAGATTTCTTGTTTGGAAATGCCAACTTCAATGTCTTTTGTAATTGTACCAAAATTTAACGTCATAATATACGACCATTGCTATTGTTTATAACTGTTTTATTCACCGATATGAATCTATTTTGTTTCGTCCTCTGTGACAATTTTGTTGACGTAAGGTAATAAGTTAAAAAGATTAGATCGTTTTGATTCATATCTAAGATTTTGAGTAATTGAGTTCACTTGATGTAACCTGAGTCAAACATTTTTCTTTACAGCAACGACGACCATTTATCGTTTATTTAGATTTTTGTGTAAATTGAATGGAAGTTATTCAAATTCTTTGTAAATAATTAATTAAAGGTAAATTTTGAAGGTATAAGATAGATTATGGTTTGACGTAATGCATTTAGATAACGTAGTTTGAGTTCGATGACCGACCAGCTGATCAACTGTCGTTAAATGGTCTAGTGCAAAGGTAAGCTAATTGTTTATTGTTGGGCATTATTTTTCGAATTTAGGAATTATAACCCCGGTTATTAAAATTGAGGATTTTATACATTTTCGATCTTGTCAATTAAGATTTGTGTGAGGTGTTTTCGTTTTAAATTATAAAATTAATTACCGTTGTGATCAGTTTATTGTTTGGTATTTGTGCCAATAGTTTTAGCGCTAAATTTATCGAAATAATTAGTGGGTTTTAGTTTTATTATCGTGTTTGCATATATATATATATATATATATATATATATATATATATATATATATATATATATATATAGGGAGTATTTTAAAATCACCGAAAACTGGAGATTCTATGATTCAAAATAAGACAAAAATGATCATAAACGCTTTTCCGAAAATGCTTCCTAACCGAGATACAGGTTGATTAAGATTCCTCAAAAACTACAAAAGGTATTACAATGAGATTTGATACACCTAATTTTCTAATTAAGTACAATTAATCAGGTGAGTTCGAGTCAACTGGCTCCATCCAGTGGCGTAGAATATGTTAAGTCAATCACTTTAAGTAAAAAAAAACGCACGTCCCTGCTTTTTTTGAAGAAATGTTTGTTTGTTAAATTCAACATTTAATTCTGCAAATAAAATCATACTTAGTATTTTTTCGATTCGGCATCCGTTTTTGAAATATTTTGCATTAACATAAACGACTACATTATTCAGTAATAACCAAATTAAATAAATCAGCTAAATTTTCTAAAATAGTTGCATTTATGCGTGTTTTGTAATTCATTGTTTGTGTCCAATTACTGTAAAAAAATGAATTATGCCAAACGAGAACTGGTCGATACCCATTTATGTTATGGTAATACTAATTGCAATGCTCGTGCAGCTGCTCGACTTTATGAACAAAGATTTCCAAATAGAAGACATCCACATCATACTACGTTTAGAACCGTTTATCGTAACTTGTTAGAGTATGGAAGTTCAAAAGGAAAGAAAAATTGATAATCGAGAGCAACTTTGGAATCGCATACAGATGGCTTGGGTTGAGATTAAGGCTATGCCACATATTTTTCAGCGTGTTAGGTTTCGTTTGCTAAGAAGAATACAAGCTTGCATTCAAAAAGAAGGAGGACATTTTGAACAATATGTATAAAAATAATTATTATTTTGATTTTGATTCCTTCAATATCTCTTTAATAATGTACCTAATAGTTAACTGCGTTATTTTTTTGTAAAATAAAACAAATTTTGATTTTTATTGAATAATGTGGTCGTTTATGTTAATGCAAAATATTTCAAAAACGGGGTGCCGAACCGAAAAAATGCTAAGTATGATTTTATTTGCAGAATTAAATGTTGAATCTATCAAAAAAATATTTCTTCAAAAAAAAAACCAGGGGCGTGCGTCTTTATTTTACTTAAACTGATTAACTTAAAATATTCTTTGTAGTTTTTGAGGAATTTTAAAGAAACCTTAAAAAAAGTATTTTTTAATCAACCTGTATCTCGGTTAGGAAGCATTTTTGGAAAAGTGTTTATGATCATTTTTGTCTTATTTTGAATCATAGAATCTCCATATATATATATATATATATATATATATATATATATATATATATATATATATAAACAGGGTGTCCAGAAAGGATTGGTCAAAACTGCTAGGACGTATACAGGGGCCCAAAATTGCATGATGGTGCGCCCCCCCCACTTTAGTAGAAATACGAGAGAATATCTAAATAACGCATTTGCAGATCAATGGATAGGCCGAGGCGGTCCCCATCGCATGGCCACCTCGGTCTCCCGACCTTAATCCTTTAGATTTTTTCTTATGTGGCCACCTGAAAGGATTGATATATTCAACACCTGTTAATAGCAGAGAACTTTTAGACAGGGTATAAAAAAAATGTGACGGTATTAGAAATGATCCAAACATGCTGTTTCGAGTACAGAAGCATACCTTAAGTAATTTTAGAAAATGTGTAATAAAACGAGGTGCTCATATTGAACAATTTTCTTAGACATTTAGTGCAATCCCAGTTATTTTTCGTTGCTTTACTTTTATTAATAAGTATACCTAACTCAAAAATGCAAGTGTTCAGGAGAAGCAGTTTACTATTTCAATGTTTTTTCGTTTCGTATTCATTGTCAAATTCTAATGAACTTAGCAGAATGATAGTACATTTTTTTGTTTGACTTAATTCGCAATTTACATGGATTCACTAAAATGCACATTTCTCGAAAACGGTAAGAGGTATGGATTTTGCACAAGAGTACATTTTTTATTGCTAAGTGATAGGGGAATGAAACTACTATATTATAATTCCAAAATTGTCAAAAATAGTGTTAATTTAGGATCTTAATTTTGGCTTTACCTGTACAGTAAAGGTACAATGAATTCCAGTTAAGTGTCAAAAAATGCCTTTCTATAAGGTAGTTAGGGTGTCTAAATTTCATGTTAATGAAAGAAGCGGTTTAAAAATTATGATTGAAATTCATTTTTTAACTTCTGACTTTGAACGCCGATAACTCTATAACGAAGACAGCTAGGAAAAATGCAAATGAAGACTTGAGTTATTTTGAGCCTTTCTATACGTCCTAGCAGTTTTAGCCACATCTTTCTGGACACTGTATATATATATATATATATATATATATATATATATATATATATATATATATATATATATATATATATATATTATATATATATATATATATATATATATATATATATATATATATATATATATATATATATATATATATACTGACTTCCATAAAATTACAACACCTAGAATTTATTGAACGATTTTATTGAAATTTTCGTCAACGATGTCTTTCATTAGAACAAACAAACGATTAAAATTTGAAAACAAAAGAACAAAAACTAAACATGTTTTTTTCAATAATGAGTTGCTCCGCCACGGTTTGTCATGCACTCATTTAGACGGCGTGGTATGCTATCAATCAAGTGATCTATAGCTGTCTGTGGTATAACAACCCAAGCTTCTTGAATCCGTAGCCGGAGATCGTGTAAGTTATCTGGAGGGTGTGGTAAATTACCCACTCGCCTACCGACGTCATCCCATACATGTTCAATGCAAATCAGGCGACCGAGCAGGCCATGGGAGGACGGCAATTTTAGCTTCTTCCAAAAAATATAACCAGCAGAGTTTAAGTTGCCATCAATGAAGACCAAGGGTGATCTGCTACCGTAACATATTGCACCCCATATCATCACTCCTTGTGTGAGGGCTGTGTTGCGTTCCACAAAAAATGTTGGATTTTTACGTCCTCCACGGATTTGTCTGACCCTCCTACGACCACCGTGGGCCAGAAGAAAATCGGGACTTGTCACTAAACACAATTGGATGCCATTCTTGCGCCCAATTCGCTCTTTCGTTGCTCCATTCTAGCCTGCGTAGACGGTGAAGTGGTGTAAGAGGAAGACGTAAAAATGGACGATATAAACGAAGCCCTTAAGGCCTTATCCGGCAATAAACAGATGGAATTGACGTTCTGGGTCCTACATCTCTCATCCAATCACTTGCAATCGATCGAGTTGTTGAAAATCTGTCTCTTGTTGCCGAAAGTCTTAAGCGACGTTCTCTTCGATCTGTAGTCCTGCGGGGACGTCAAGATCCAGGCGACGTTGTTGCACCCCTTCCTCGGACCATTTAGACCAACATCTGAATTCCGTTGTAACATTTCGGTTTACACGACGAACAATTTCTCTTAGCGAAAGTCCGGCCTCTCTCATGTCAGTCAATTGGGAAAAATGTTGACAGTTAATTACACACTGATTGGTTTATTTCTTCAAATTTATAGTTACTAAGCGCAAAGGAAAAAACAAAAAAAAAACAAAAAATACTGGCTAGATTTCATTCAAATTTTAATCGTTTATTTGTTCTAATGAAAGACAGTTGACGAAAATTTCAGTGTTGATCATAAATTTTTCGTTTACACTTGACCAATCAATTTTGTTTTCAATTTCTTGGGATCGGAAAAATTGTAATTCTACACATGAATGCCATCTTAGAAGTTAATTCCATTCTTTCATATCTAACACTACATTATTACTTTGATCGCAGTTGCCGCACCCCATACGCATGACTGGTGTATGGTTGAGCTGTGTACTTATCCATTTCAATATGTTTCGCATGATGAGTATCATTCGATAGTTTATAATAAGCACAATCGGTTAAGTATTAGTTAGCTGCTTGTTTATACACTTCATCCTTATCTTGAGACCAGTCAGTGTTAGGAGAGCTATAACTTTCATCTTTTTTCTCTTTACTACTACTACTGCCATCACTATTTTGACAGCTCCAATAGTACAAGTTACAGCAACTACGTAGGGTGTCCATATATAGCGGTGAACTTCTTAAGTTTTGATTGTTCCAGAAATGATTCTATTGCTGCCTGCATGACTTTACTTGCTCACAATTGTACTACGATTAAACACTATGTAGGAAATGATTCTAGTTAAAGCAATGAGCCCCGCACTATTAAAAATAGAATGCAATGTTTGTTGTTTTCCCGGCTGCACCCAAACTGCTTATGAACACATCCTTCGTGTTTAGCAGCGTTTTAAACTCTTCAATTCGAGTTTCTTGTTTGAAATACTCATAAAAGCACTGAGGTAATATACATTTAAAATCACCTGTTTCCATCACTATACGTTCACCATACTTAGTATTAAGTACTGCCACATTTATCACTTTATACTATTTCGATAACTCAAGGTCACACTCATTTTCAAAGAGTTTGCAATAGGTGCTTTGGTTTAACACTGCTAACTCCATATTTGCTAACTGACTGATCTCAACACAGCTCGCTGCGGTCCATATATGAAAAATAATTGTAATATGATACACACAAACTCTGTTCGACCTTGACTTAACCACGATAGCATAGAGCAGTACTGCTGGATCAGAACCGGCGCACTCTCTTTCTCTCTCACACACTGTAATTTCTCTCTCACACACTTTTCGCTGGGTCAGGATGGGCCCTATATGATTAATGAGGGAGTCCACACGTGCACGACGAACTAACTAATTTGACCTTGAATGCAAAATTCGTAAGATATGCATCAGAACCGTCCCTATATCACTACTAGACTCTTTTCTTTGCATATACATGGTGGTCCGTTTTGCTCAATGTTATTTTTCTAATTCTTTTTAAATGACACACCCTCTATTTTATTACAGATTTGTATAGCATTTTTTACAGACTTTTTACTACCTATTCCTAAGTGTTTTTGAATTATTTAGTGATAAAGTTGAAACATATTTGATAACTACAAACTTTAACTTAAAACTTAACTTAAACTTTAAAATGGAAGTAAAGAACACAGTGTATTACAAATTTTATATTAAATGTTCGCAAATTTTTCCATTTGCAGCAAAGCACATTGTTAACCACCTAGTAAAGGTTGGTTTGACATTTTGAAGGGTGCTTCTTCAAATATTTCAAAAAGCCTCAGTAATTTGATGTTTCATATTGGCTTGTGTAGTAGGCAAATCCCTATATACCTCCTGTTCACATATCCCCACAGAAAAAGTCTAGGGGAGTGAGATCGAGTGAGCTCGCTGGCCAAACAATGGGACCACCGCGACTAATCCAGCGTCTTCGCTACAATTTTGTAAAAACCGACGTACTCGATTATAGTAGTGCGACGGGGATCCATCATGGCGGTAATACATAACTTGTCGAGTATGTAGATTCACATTTTCAAGAAACTGTGGCAAATAATCTTGACCATCGAAAAAGAAAGGTCCTATTACATCAGTATTGGTAATACCACCCCACGCATTTATAGTCTACTGATGCTGGTAATCTACTCAAGTAAATTCAGAGCTATGTGGGGGTTATAGGATTATCTTGTCAGGTACTAAAACCTCTGAAGTACTTCTGTCTTATACTATGGCACTGATAAACAGAGATGGTTACACAATGCAAGACATGCTTTGTATACGTATGTGCAGTAGTTCTCAAACAATTCCACAGAGTTTTGTATTTTATTTCGATTACATAATATTACGTCTTTGATAGAAAGTTAATTATTTAAAATTACTTTCAACAAATTAACAAAACTAAAGTAATGTAATTTAATATGCGTAATTGTTTCCATTTCATGCTATTTACATACATTTCATATTTTTCAAATATTTTCTTAGAAATACGTTCCTCATGGACACAACATGACTATGGTTTGTTTTCCTAAATCGGAAACCCATATTTTTTAATAAATAAAATAAACTAGTTCTTTTTATTTTACAAACAAATCGCTTCTTCATTAAAGCTAGTAGAGAATCCAAGGAAACGTGTGCTTTTTTTGCATACATTTCGTAGATGAGTTCACAAATGGTTTGTTTTTGAGCATCCGGTAGATCGATTGAACGGATTTTAGTAAAATTCCTTTTAACTGGTTCCAAATCAACACCATCGTTTCTTAGAAGACACAGTCTTTGTACTGTTCTAAGCGAAATTTGTAACGTGTCCGCTGTTCTTTGCTGAATTGCAAATACAGATAGTAGAGGACCGCCATTATTTTTTTCTTTAGCAAAATAGTCCAATACGTTTAGCACTAACTCACGGCTATGTTTACTGAACTTCTTTGGCATCTTGAAAGATTTTGAACTTGTGTAAGTTACACCAATAAATAACAATTTCGATAAGAGTGATTATAAAATGACAAACACTCTTTATATTTGTACACAATCATCGTTATCGATAATTACCGTAATTAGGTAATTTGTGCTATGGAATTTGTACTTATTAGAAATTAATCATATACATTAAAGTTTCATTTGAAATCATTTACAAAATGAAAAGTAGAAAGTTGTAATTAAAATGTATATAAATAGCATAAAATAGAAACAATTACGCATATTAAATTACATTACTTTAGTTTTGTTAATTTGTTGAAAGTAATTCCCCTTAAATAACAAACTTTCTATCAAAGACGTAATATTATGTAATCGAATATAAAATACAAAACTCTGGTGGAATTGTGTTGAGAACTACTGGATCTTGGGCATTGTGTATAACCATCTCTGTTTATAACGTGCCATAGTATAAGACAGAGTACTTGAAGGGTTTTAGTACCTAACAAGATAATCCTATAACCGCCACATAGCTCTGAATTTACTTTAGTGGATTTTCAACGGAGTAATAGTGACTATTATGTTTATTAACTACTCCTATGCTATTAAAACTTGCGAAATCTCGCGGTCGTAGGCTTTGATGCAAACACAAATGGTATGGGTATGGGTCTTTGTATTGAACTTTTGCTCAGATCTATTTGTACCGTGATCTGACGAAGACTTACGTGAGGATTTTCTTCTAAATTTAATAAAACTGTCAATCAACTCGTTTTCTTCGTTTGCAACTGTACGATTTTCTACATTTCTTTTTTTGTATATGTTTGTATTGTATATTTCCTGTCTTCTCAAATCGTTTTCGAAGAAGTTGAAACGGTTCAGGTCTTGCACGTCTAGCTAAAGGGTACTTTTGTTTATAAATCCTGGATGCCAACAAACAGTTCCATTCAGCTTGTCCCAAAACATAGATCATATTAATCAGCTCTTCTTTTGAAAAATTCATCGCACACTAAGTAAATAACAAAGTCACTATCAGATAATTATCTGACAATTCTTCACGAATTATATTATAATAAGTGGCGTTCATTTGTTAAGTTGTTAAGAAACAGAAAACGACAATCGAAAACCAAGCTACTGTTATTCATTGTGTTCTCTAATTCCATTTTAAAGTTTATAGTTAAGCAGTTCTGCGAGTAAATAATTATTAAGGATTGCTCTTTTATAGTGTAAAATATTGAATTGTGTCATAAACCTATAGTTTCACTGTTTTATTGCAATTAGCATTGTTTCATTGTTGTTTTTCTGTGAATTATGGTATTGCCTTTATTTATTTTATATTATGAGTATTATGACAAATTCAACAAAAATAAAAAATGTTTACAATTTTCATCTTTATCACTAAATAATTCAAAAACAATTAGGAATAGGTAGTAAAAAGTGAGTATCTATTGAAACCCCGTAAAAATGCTATTCAAATCTGTAGTAAAACACACGGTATGCCATTTAAAACAAGTGAAAAAAATAACATTGAGCAAGATGGGCCACCCTGTATATGCAAAGAAAAGAGTCTGCAATCTGAATATAAATGTTAAAACTAGACAGATTGGAAAAACAAATCTCAAAATTTCACCCCGATATCCTTCAAGATGGCGGAACAGGAGCCTACTGAATTGACTAATTTTTTTACATAGAAATGCCAATAAGTTAGGAACCGTTAGTCGTAGACCCATAGTACCTTATATCATTTTGCGCAGCATTTAATAGAGAATTCAAATATATAGGGTGTTCCATTAAAAAAAAAGTTTGTTGTAGTGTAGTACTCGAAAATGGGACACCCTGTATAAACAAAAATATTTTTACAAGATGCTCCTCGCTGCTGACAAGAATAATCTGTTATAAGATTTTTTATTAAATCAACAGTATAGGCGTAATCTTCCACCCCCAAGCCGTGGGACACTGTATATATATATAGGACAATATATATATATATACAGGGTGTCCCGGAACAACCCCATCAGAATGAAATGGGTGATTCTACAGAAAAATATAAAAAAAGTTCCTGTAAACTTAGGTCAGGAAATGATTCTTAAGGGAGCTACTATTGTTTAAAGGTGACGTCACGAAACTGGTTTTTGCTCAATTACTGTGGTACTACTACAGATTCACCTTTCAAATTTGGCATACTATTTACTACTACAACTACTACTAACTTCTTTCCCTTGTATTCGATAATCAATTTTCTGTGAGAATATGATTCTCTGATAGTTTCCACGTCAAAAAGATACTCTTGTTCAACATCTCTAAAACCAACCGTTTTCATGAAAAAATGTCTTATGTTTTTTAATACAACCTTTTATTTGTTATTTTGTATTGTAGACATGTTTTTTTAAATTTCATTCGGTTTAATCTATCATTTATAATTTCTGATGTATCGTTAATCTAAAAAATAACGAATAACGAATAACTAATTAAATTGAACTTAATGTTAAATTACAATAAGTACTCCATATGATGACCGTGGGTTGAAAGGCATAGTGAAATTCTTTTATTTAAAGAACGGAATTCATTGCAAACATTTTGAACTCACAACCAAAGTTGTTCATGCGTTTGTATTGGTACAGAGTACACCCCAGATTTGAGAAAATCTCATATACAAAAATCGCACGGATTTAAGTCCACCGATCTAGCTGACCATTGAAAAAAATAAAAGCAAATGAATTTGACAACTTGTAGATTAGAATATGTCTCAAACTATTGACAAATGTGTCAGTGGTGATAATTGAATATCTTTAACTGCTATTTGAATAGTTCCATGTATGTTTTAATTACATGTAAGTTTTCTTTCAAAAATGGTTTCGTTTACTGCTGAAGAACATATAGATATGCATTTAATTTATGGGGAAGTTCAGTGTAAAATAGAATTATACATAAAGAGAACTTATACCCATTTCATTTAGAAAAGTACATGCTATGTTGTAGGATGATTTCCCTGCTCGCTTAGCATTTTTCAATTGTTTGAGAAATAAACAAATTGAGGACTCAACCTTTTTCCCGCATCCTATTTTCAGATGAATTCACTTTCACCAAAGACGGGATTGATAATTTGCACAATTCACATCACTATTCATACGATGGAAATAATCCTCATGTTGTGAAACAGATGAAACATTAGCATAGTTCAGCATTAATATGTGGATTGGAATTGTTGATAGCAACCTAATTGGACCCGTACAGCTGCCCGGGCGATTGACAACAGAAGATTATTTAAATTTTCTAGAGAATATTTTGCCCACGTTACTAGAGGAGATTCCTCTAAATATTCAGCAAGGCATGTGGTATATGCACGATGGGTGTCCGGCTCATTTTAATATAAATGTGCGTCAACTTCTGAATCAGGCGTTCGAAAACCAATGGATTGGTCCAGTTCAATGGCCCGCTGGATCGCCGGACTTAAATCCATGCGATTTTGTGTATGGGGTTTTCTCAAACAATATTTACAAACGGACCAGACGTTCTTTAAATAAAACAATTTCACTGTGCCTTGCAACCAGCGGTCATCATGTGGAGTATTTATTGTAATTTAATATTAAGTTTAGTATAATTTGTTATTCGTTATTTGTTATTTTTTAGATTAATAATAAATTAGAATTAATAAATGATAGAAAATAACTCAAAATAACAAATAAAAGGTTGTATTAAAAAACATAAAACGTTTTTTTTTGGTTTTAGATATTTGAAAGATATTTTTCGTAAACTATAGAGAATCATATTTTCACAAATTGATAATGAATGCAAAAAAAGTTAGTAAAATATGTATGTGTAGTTCGACCTGAGATGATGTGTGCGTGTATCGCGTGTGTGTGGTGTGTGGTTCGTGTGTTGTGTGTGTGTGTGTGGTTTGTGTGTGTGTTGTGTGTGGTGGTGGTGTGTGTGTGTGTATGTATGTGCCATTTGCGCGCGGTGTTGTGGTTACTGTTTAAATTATATGACAAAAATTTTTTTAGCAAATAGTGTTTACTATTTAACTTTTTGACTTTACACCGATTGAGATAAGTTCGATACATATAAATAGGTAGCATTGTATCGAATTAATTTGTATCTCATTATGAACTTAAAAGTTCGGTTTCGGTTAGATGCAAAACACTGAATATAAAAAGCTGACGTGGTTTCACGTTATACGATATAGCTGTGTGTCTCTAATCACTAAAAACAGTAATTATCATTGGTAAATAGTACGCCAAATTTGAAAGGTGAATCTAAAATAGTTCCAGAGTAATTAATAAAAACAGTCTGACGTGTTAAAGACTTTAAGAATCATTAGTAACTTTTAATATTTTTGTAGAATCACGCATTTTTTGTTGGACAAATTTATATAATATATATATATATATATATAATATATATATATATATATATATATATATATATATATATATATATATCCGGCAACAAGAGCGCCTTCTTCTATATCTTCCATTTCATATAAGCTAGATTAATAAAATTTGGGATAGGGTTATAGTTTATTTGTGTGCATATTTTAAAATTATTCACGTGTATACAAGTTGTTTATTTAAAGATGACGAAATATAATAAAACAAATTTAAATAGAACACCTTGTATATTATTACTTTTTTGAATTCTACACATTGTTCCTAACAAATGCGCAATATACTTCCCTATCCCTAAATATAGCCGTTTTTGAGTTATGTCGATTTTTATAAAAAAAAAATTGAAATTACAGAGATAGCTTTGAAAATGTACCTCCTTAACCGTTGAGAGACAAAAGTTATCTAATTTATATCAGATAGAGCTTTCTTATAATGCAAAGAAAATGTCATAATTGCATATAGGGTGTTTACAATTAACTTGCCAATCAGACATTATTCCAACTAGTAAAAATTTACTTTGTCAAATAGAACACCCTGTATATTATTCCGTTTTTGGTTTCTACATATTAACCCTTATCAATTCGATATAGAATTCCCTATCCCTAAATATAGCCGTTTCCGAATTATTTTCAATTTTTCAAAATGTACAAGATTACTGGAACATTTTTTTAAATCCATGGCCTTGTACAAATAGAAAAAAAAACAGTTGAAAACAATTGTATTGCAAATTAAAA
Organism: Vesta saturnalis; assembly: GCA_036346205.1. Taxonomy (NCBI): domain Eukaryota; kingdom Metazoa; phylum Arthropoda; class Insecta; order Coleoptera; family Lampyridae; genus Vesta; species Vesta saturnalis. Next base: position 288,510 of record JARFJB010002383.1, on the reverse strand, counting down.
AACGCAACAGGAACTAATACACTCTAATTATTACAATTATTTCTAAAAATAAAAAAAACTAATAAAATAAAAAAAAAATAATTTAACGCTAATCATTAGCGATAATGATTTATAATAATTGTAAAAAATGTTGTCCGTTTTCACGGATGCAGACCTGAAGTCGATCTTTAAAAGATTGTTCAACTCTACGGAACAACTCAGGAGTAATGCTATGAAAAGCCTGTGTTATACGATTACGCATATCTTCGGCAGTGGTTGGTGGTTCCCTATAGACAATACTTTTTATGTATGCTCATAAAAAGGAATCTATTCTTGTCAGATCAGGGGACCTAGCTAGCTACTTCACAGGTACATTTCGCCCGATCCATTTATTTGGAAAGACTCTATTGAGATAAACTCTTACATCTACAGAGTAGTGAGCAGAAGCGCCATCATGTTGATACCACATTGTGGTTCTAATATCAAGAGTAATATTTTCTAATAAGCCCGGTAAATCGTTAAAAAGTTAAGGTACATCTCACCATTCAAGTGTCCATCAAAAAAGAATGGGCCGATGACATAATCCCCAACGATGGCACCCCCAGACACTTGAAGACCACTTATGTTGATTATCAACTTGTCTTAATAAATGTGGATTTTCTGAGGAATAATAATGAAAATTATGTGTATTAACAAATCCATTCTTATGAAATGTTGATTCGCCTGTCCATAAAATATTATAAAAAAAATTGGGGTTTTGAGTAATTTTTTCTCTGGCTCAGTTAAAAATCTTACTCGATGATCGAAGTCTGCATCGCTCAATTCTTGGTGTAACTGAATATGATAGGGATGTAAGCGAATCTTCTTTAAAAGACGGCCTACTGATCTCTCACTTATACCAACTATTTCACTTATCTCCTTTTGGCTTCTGTGATTATCCTCTTCCATGGCGAGAAGAACCCTCAATTCACTATCTTCATTTGTAGAAGGTTTAATACGTTCATGTTTGGAGTAATTGGCACATGAAGTTGCAATAAATCTACTCATAACTTTCTGAAACGATCTTGCGTTTGTATGTCTTCTATCTGCATATCTTTCAGCATAAATTCTGGTGGCCAATAAACAGTTTCTTTCTGCAACACCCAGCACGAATATCATATCAACTAACTCATTTTGTGTAAAATTCATTTTATAAAAATCTTGATTAGTAACAATAACACTCGTAAATGGTTAACTACAGTTCTATTTATTTACGTCAAACACTCAATTTTTATAAGAAGCACACTTAATTTTAGAATTTTGCTTGAAATTGAAGTAAATATTTGTCAAATTCTTGTTAACATGCAATGCCTCCAGTACAAAAATTGTAATTAGTCTTCTATCATAAATATTAGTTTCTGTTGCGTTTTTAATGTATATACAATTGTTTTATGATGTTCTTTTTATCTAACGAGGCCATAATTTAAAAATGTCTTAATAATCTTATACATTTTGAAAAATTGAAAATAATTCGGAAACGGCTATATTTAGGGATAGGGAGTTGTATGGCGAACTGATAAGGGTTAATATGTAGAAACCAAAATGTAATAATATACAGGGTGTTTTATTTGAAAAAAACTTTTACTAGTTGGAAAAGGTTGATTGGCAAGTCAATTATAAGCACCTGTATCAATTATGTCATTTTCTTCACATTAAAAGGAAGCTCTATCTGTGTACTTATTCTCATATAAATTAGATAACTTTTATTTTTAACAGTTAAGGAGGTACATTTTCAAAGAAATCTGTAATTTCAATTTTTTTAAAAAATCGAAATAACTCAAAACCTATATTTAGGATAGGGAAATATATTGAATTTGTTAGGAAAATTGTAGAATTCAAAAAGTAATAATATACAGGGTGTTTCATTTAAATTTTTTATAATAATTTGGTCCTCTTTAAATAAACAACCTGTATTCGCGTGAATAATTTTAAAATATGCAACAACAAACTATAACTGCATTCCAAATTTTATTAATTATTATATAAAAAAATATAAAAATTTTTAAAATTTTTAGATAGGTAATTGGGAAACGTGTTGTAGTTCTTAGTAGATGTTTAAACCATACATGTACCTAAATTGCTTAAGTACCAACCACTTATATAAGGCAAGTTAATTGACCTGATGAACTTGTACCTACATAGAGAACGTAGCAAGTGGTCCATGTTGTAAGGTGGAAACTAAAACCTTTTAGTGTATTTTCAATTTTACATCCATATTTATGTTATAATAATGTTCGAATAAAATCGTGACAGCTTGAGGGACGTAAGTTATAAGCTGGCCTCATTTCCAACGTAACCCGCTACATATTATTAAATTTTTAATTACCTTTTTAATTGTGTCATATTATGTGACATATTTTATGGTTTTGGAGTGATTTAACATTTCAGAAAAACATCGTAGTTGCGTCTAATCAATTAAATTTTATAGAGGAGGTGCACAATGCAATCAGATTCTAGACTATGCAAACGCTTGTAATTTGAAAGAATAATGTTGTTCATACCTAATACGGGGTGATCAAAAACTGTAAGTTACACCAATAACTGAAACATATTTGTAAAGCAATTATGCTAGCAAAATTACAAACATAAATGTAAACGATTTTATTCGTGTACCTTATTTAGAAGAAATTTAATTTTAACAAACATGTAACATACAAAATACGTCCAGGTACTACCTAAACAAAATCGATAACACCTAAATTTAGCTACTGCAAATTTTTCTTGTTTACTCATTCTACTAGGTCTCATTTATTTACGTTATTTAGGTAAAAGCTACGTTTTGTGGTTTAAATTTACATATTAATTACATAATTTTTTGAATTTAATTTTTTTATGAAAATACCTCTCAGCGTGCTGATAAACCGTAAAAGAAAAAGACGGTTTATTAGTTTTAGATATAAATGTGTCTAAATATGCTAAACAGCCATTTTTCTACAGTATACGAAATACTCAGAAATACTATTTATAAATACAGACATATATTAAAGGTACGGAAACTGAAAATACAATAATACGTTTTGGATTTCATGTTACCGATTTGTAGATACTGTAATTATAAAAACTTTGCAATGTTAGATTGGTTATAGAAATTCACATCTTCTTCCTTAATCCTTACTATCAATTTTCCTATCCTAGTAAATAATTCTTATCAAAAATTATCATTGTTAATAAATGCTACCAGTTGTCCACTCCTTTCCCACTCCATCCAATTTACCTTTAAATACCAGACCCCCTAGTATTCTAGCACACTCATGACGAGTGTAGTATATTCATTCGGTGAGGTCGAGCTTATAAAAGCAAAAATAAAATTATTTTTTTATAATTAATTAAATAAATTACAAAAGAGAACATAACTACGCTTACGCGCTGGGAATCGTACACTTCGATGCTTCTAAGTTAGTAATGTCACTGCTTCGCATACAATCAATATGAGGAAGCGGATTCCGTCCAGAAATGCAACGCAGGAAGAAGCTACAGCCAGTCAGGAACCGAAGTCATCAAGGACCAGCAGGAACTACAAGGTTAACACAGGAGAAGACAGCAAGGACAACAAACCGGAACCACAAGAAGGAATCAACAAGGAAGGCAACAAGGTATTAATTAATGTATAAGGAATTTCTCAATAAATTGTGTTTATTATTACTAACAAAGCCCTCGATTCTGTCGGACTCTCAACGCCCAAGCCTTTATTTAGCGGGATGTGAGGCTGCACCTCAGTGGAAGTCCACTCTTTCTTTTAAACGCGCCATTTTCAGCCTCCTAATTCAAGTACTCTTACTAATCGCTATGGTGAAACATGGAAAACCTGCCTTCTGGAAACGACCGAACTATGCAGTATCACTTCGGTGAGCCTGAATTGACGCTGACGCAGCTGTCAGGTCACCGAACGCCCGTTCCCTCGACCAACCCCAACCCTAAACCCTTACCCTTTTCCTCGTCATCCGTTGCGTGGACAAGTACGTACTTCCTGAAGAAATCCGTGACTCCATCGATTTACCTAAAGTTACCAAAGCCATCCGGATCACATCCAAAGCAACCAACTCCTACGTCCTTTATCCGCCTCATAAACTCTTCCTAATCCACCATCAACCACCTTCTTACCAACGGTGTCTACCTCTTCGGTAGACACTATCCCTGTGGTGAAAGCCACAAAACCTCCTTCTGTACGCGCCTGAATACACCAAAGTGTAATTACTGCGGATGAGCTCACGCGACGTATTCCTTCGCCTGCGTGACTCGTTGTGCAACCCCCGCCACCCCGGCATCGACTGCCGTTTCTAAACGGCTCCCTCCTTCCACATCCGACACTGAGGATGACAAACCCCAGCATCCTCTTTCCATTGCCCATTTTATCGCCTCCCTTACCCTCTCCCTTATACAACTATTCCCTGAGCGCAGGGATGACAATGCGAAAGCTGTTGACAATACGTGCAGGGAGTAAAATCCGTACCAGTATCAACTTTGTTGGTAGTGGTATCGTTTTTTCTACCCACCCCATAACTTCCGTTATCACGGAAGCGTTTGAATCCTCAATCTCCCCGAAATCAATCCATATCTCCCGCAAACCTCTCCCACGATATATCGTAACCTTGATCAAAGAGAAGGGGCGAGTATATTGCGAATTTCTCATATCTAGGGATCCTGCTCATAAGACCAAATATAGCCGACTAAGCGCCCTAATCCGGCGTGAAAACAACACATACACCAAAAGGAGATGGGTCCAGGCTACATCCAATCTCAATTACAGAGATGGGAAGAAGTTCTGGCACACACTCAATGTACTCACCATAGGAAAAACCAAGCCCAAATCCCATCTAACCGATTCTCAGGGTAACCTAACATCTAGCGACCAAGACAATACCAAAATTTTCCGACATCACCTTCAGACCGTTTTTACTTCACCTAACGATCCCTAGTTCGATGACGATTTTAAAAATCGTCTAGAACAAGACCTTGAGGATTTCAGAAAATCCAAATTTTCCGAGAAAATGTTGAACAAAAATAACCCGTTTTTCTGCCCAATTACTCCCATACAAACCCTCGACTACTTCCAAAAAGGTAAAACATCCGCACCTGGACAAGTCGGACTCAATAGAATTATACTGAGGCACATACTAGACCCAGCGATCCGGCTCTTATCATCAATACACAATAAGTCCCTAACCATTTCATACTTCCCGACGGCATGGAAAACCGCCTCAACCTTTATGACCCTTAAAAACCTCTCCGACCTGACAGAACCCTCATCCTACCGACCAATCTTTCTCCTCACCTGACTAGGGAAATGCTTTGAGGCTGAGAGATTACCTAGAACCAAATAACCTCTTGCCTTACAGCCAGTTCGGCTTTCGATCTAATAGAACCTGTCAAGACCCATTGCTAAAACTCCTAACTAAACCGTCACAAACATTTAACCACCGCAATTGTAACCTGGTCGTATTCTTAGACATAAAGCAAGCTTTTGACAAAGTGTGGCATGCGGGTTTAGTTCACAAAATCCAATCCTTAGGTATTCTCCCCGTACTTACGAAGCTCCTACTGTCGTATCCATCAGATAGGATGGTCCCAGTCTGAGCCCACTCCCAAAGCTTCGCCCCACAAGCAGGCGCACCCAGGGTTCTGGCATGGCCTTAATACTGTACCTTATATTTGCACACGCATCTACAGCGTGACAACTCCCGGAGTATCCCTGGCACAGTTTGCCGACGAAACTGCTTTCTGGGTAGGTAATCGGTCAACCAAGAACACGTCCAATAGAATGTCCGTCATACTGCAGAACTTCTCAAATTGGGACAACCAATGGAGCGTCTCTGTAAACCCGACCAAAACATAAGCCATCCTATTCCGGCACCCCTATTATACCCAACACAAACTGCTCTCCCTTGCAAGGGGAAAGATTACCACTTTTTGACGACATAATTTACCTAGGAATTACATTTACCAGGACCCTTAACTGGAACGCTGACCTAAGCAAGACTCTGAACAAAGTACGGAACTGATCCAACTTCCTGGGCACCCTGCGGGACCGCATGAGAGGTTATAAGCTTGAAACCCTACAGCATACTTATAAAAAATTCAAACAGCCCGTCACAGACTTCCGCGCTCTATTGTACGCTGCTCTAAAACCCAGAGACCTAAACTTCATAGCCTCATGTGAACGCCGAGTCCTAAGGAGACTACACCGATTACACTACAGGACACCCAACAAAATCACCATACAACACGCTAACATTCCTATCCTATCACACAACGATTCAAAACACTACAAACAAACTGCACGCACCGAAGGATATTCGGTGAAATAGAAACCACAAAAACATCCTCCGCACCCCATATAACCCCTTACTCACATCCAATACCTAAGATCCCACAGAAAAAAAACGAAAAACAAATTTAAGCACCCTCCAGCTACCCTCGCCCAGAACATCGAAAACCTCCCTCAAGAATTCGAAAACCTCCTAGATGACATCCCATATGCCCTAAGATAAAAGCGAAGACTGCTGCTAAAATACGAATAATCAGCACTAACAATAAACAATCTAACAATAAAGCATATTAACAAAAAAAAAGCATTCATACACTCAGATTCATTCTGTCATTAATTCACTGTCACACTCGACACTTCTTCCCTAACCTTCTTCCTTCACCCACTTCCTATAATATATTTTACCTTGTATTTGTAGTATTGTCCTATCCCGCAGCTACACTAGCCGGCCCAGTATCCTGACCAGCAACTAGTAGCCTGACCCGTATCCAGACAAATAACTTCTAGCCTGGCGTGTATCCTGACCAGCCTTTTGTATCCTACGCCTGTATTATTATTCTGACCAGTAACCAGACCACCAACCCTAACCAGTTCTTACAGGTTAAATACTCACTAGAATATCCAGCCCGTACAGGCAGTAGCGCACACGGCATAGCTCAGTGGTGTGGGCGGGATTATTACCTAATGCTGCAAAGGGGCACTCGTCACAATTCCAAAAACGTCAAAATCGGGAGAAATGTCAAGAAGGCGCCATCTGTTAGATACATTTATAGTGGGAAAACGTCATGAACTAGATATTATAATGGCCTGACAGGAAACCATAATGTTCACTCAAAGATAAAATACTCTCCTACCAGAAAATTATACTCCAAAAATATTTACGCGAAGTTAACCTAAACTTCAATTAAATTTTAAGCTTTATATAAAACTAAAAGAACTCCTCAAATATTCCGACAAACTTAGCGCCAAAATCATTGGCTCCAAATACCCAAACATAACTGATCAAAACGGTAACTAATCATTCAATTTCAAACGAAAACTACGTCACAACAAAACTTCACAAACACAATCAAAGTTTATAAAATCGTAAAATTTAATGAACGGCAAAATCGATGTGTAATTCCTAATTTCTCTAAAACATACAGCTTCACCATAACAAACAAAACAAATTGGCTTGCCTGTTGAAGAAGCTCAGGCACTACGGTGACTACAACCGGTAAGTTGATTCTAATAAAAAATTGTGGTTGCGGCAGAGCCGCGAAAATCAATATGAGCCCTGAACTACATGGCTATCAAGACTGCCTTAACGTAAATTCATTTCTCGCCATCTTGAATTTAATCCCCTACCTTTTAATCTAGTCTCATAACAATTTACTACTCCCAATTTTGAATAGCGCTAGAAACGAATTGAATTGATGAGCCGAACTGAAAATATTGCATCATCTATCGAAACTGCGCTTCCTCGTGTAAGGTGATACGCCTATGATAACGAAACTCTACTATAATGAACCTTAAAATAACGTATACAAAATTCAAACCCTTTGTTTAAGACCAAAACCTTATCAATAAAAGGTGACAGATTGACGGCTAGAATTTAAATTCACAAAAGATGTACCATACAACGTAATAATTTTTTTATACCCAATATAACTTTCCATGATGCAATCTCAAATCAATTTAACTAAATTCACCAAAATTTGAACATTTATTTACACTAAAACTATTCTACCACTACTCTAATTTGTAACGAAAGTATCACCTGTACGAAATAAAACGTAATTAAATCTTGAGTTAACATTATTAGTGGCAGCAACCAAAAAAAAAACAATTTCATCCCCACATCCTGTACCTCTCAAATTAATCTTAATTTAATCGACACCAAAATTTATTATCTGAAATTACGATAATAGAAAGAAGTGGAACTAACGTTTACTGATATACGTTTTATTTTAATTCAACAAGGTACATTTAATAATACTTAAAATGTAATTTCGAAAACTGAAATTTATTAAGGCAATGAAACCAAAAGAAAAATATCTATCTGACCTTCCCAAAATTAGAATACTAAATGTACGTAAAATAAGTGACTAAACGAAAGCTTCCAGAATTATATACTCTTTTCAGTTTAAGTACATCGAAAAAAACTTTAAGCAATTTCAATCCTCAATATATTAACACACGGAAACAAAACATTTTGAACCTAATAACTTTTAAAACCAAAATTTCGAAAAACGAGAAGAAAAATATTATCTAAAGTAATTTACTTAAAATGTTCACACCTGGTGACACAATATCCCTCACCCATATTATTGACCTGTCCAGCATCCTGTATTTATTTACGCACACTTTTATGTATAAAATTATTAGTAAGAAAAAGCCCCGAGAAAGGTGTATAAACGTAACTAGGGTGCCCCAGAAAACTAAAGATTTCTAAGCCAAGAAGAATCCCTTTATCACCATAAGACTCCTTCACAAAATAATAAAACTCGTTCATTCGTACAATGTTCTTGTTGGTAGTTAATTAGACGGACGTTATGCCCTGAATAATTAGCTACTTATACTTAACAAAAGGCTCCCTTAATGATATTATCCATTTAAACGTTGCCGGCAATTTTGACTCCGAATACGATATTACCGTTCTCAAAATAGCACTTAGAATATCCAGTAAATACGTCTATATTTACCCTGGTACTAGCATTCTAGTTAGTCTCACTAATTACCCGGTTTAAGCATAAAAAAAGGAAAAGGCCACGTATTTCATTTCGTCCCCAAAGGGGAGGGCGGGCTGCTCGAGCTTTCCGAGCTCCTTCAACCACAATCATGGATTCCCAGCATACATACATACATTACGTATATATGCATGGTGGGATTAAGGATGTGTGTGGTCAGGATAGGGTCGGAAGGAACGGGGTTAGGGTTCTGAGGGGGAAAATACTACCCCAGAATTCGCCTCAGCAGCCGCACATGATGTGCATATACGCAGTGACCATGCCTCTACATGTGTACGAGGAAAACGCCCTGAAAAAACCTCATACATGGTAGACGGTAACGGGAATCGAACCCAGTTTAATTATAAATATATATATATATATATATATATATATATATATATATATATATATATATATATAAACCTGTATATAAAATTCCAGCTTCCTGTTATGATTTTATTCATAAGTAATTTAATAGTAATTATTACCTATTAATAATTTCTGCCCTTAGTTCAATTGATTGAATTGAAATAAACAATTAATACCGGACAGGTGGTTATCATCAACACGCTAACTTTCATACATAATTACAAATTAAAATACAACTCACCTGTTAATAATTACTTTGTAAGCCTGACTTCACATTACACATATTTAATTACACTGACATCACCTGTTCATTATAATTAAGCCTTTTAGTCATGAAAATTTCCCGTATTGCTAAAACATCTGTTTAAATATATATTTACAGTAATATCCATAGAGGGTGATCTGAATTTACAAGACGGCAAGAAGGCGGCGTACCATAGTGGTTTCACTACCAGGGGCCACAGAATCATTTTTAGTTTCAAGTTTACTTATTTAATCCAGTATAACTAAGTTTGTTTGTTTTATTATTTCCCTTTTAGGGCATTCATGAAGTTTAATCAAAAAGCAGTGAGAATCTTGAATTCCGACACGAGAATCAAAGCAAGGAAAACAAAGACAAAAAATATAATTTGTAGAGTCGAATTAAGACAAAAGACGCTATTATGCAGTTTAAAATTCTAAATCATATAATTATAGTTTTAAAACTGTATTGTAAAATCTAAAGAAAGACAAAGAAAAATAAAATTACAATAAATATTCATACGAACTCCCGTTTTGAAACAAGCAGTGCTCCAATCTATTATAAAAACCTCTTCAAACGTTAACCAGTTGTCTTTCGGTAATTTATTAACCGGTACCGTTTTATAAATTTTGCTTTGAAGGTGGCCCCACAACAAGAAGTCGCAAAGGGCTATATCAGGAGATGTGGTAGGCCAATTTATATCACCACCTCTTTCCTAACATCTAAACCAGAATATCTCCTGATTTTCTCTTGCAACTTCTTCCAATGCAGGCCCAATTTCACTTACTAATAATTCTAAATAAGTTTCTGAATTTAAATTTCCTTTGATTTCAAACGGACCAATAATTTTATTGTTAAAAATCCCAGCCCAGAATTTAATTTTTTGAGGACAATGGGGACATGTGTCCAATAGCGAGTGTTTTGAAACAAAATGTAGACAAAAAGCGCCGATTAACATTAGCGCGCTCTAACATTTCTTTACGGAATACACTCCTGCGTTCAAATCGAATGATGACACTGTGCCTTGTAGGGGTGAAATTCATGCTTCCTAAATATTTACCATATCCGTGTTTTCGATAAACCTACTTCAACAGCAATTTGTCTTAAACTAATTGTCGGGTCCAAGTTTACCGTCGCCAAAACACGTTCTTTAGTGTGATCAACTAATCTTATTAGTCCACTGCTTGCGATATAATTATTTTTAATTTTAGCGTTTTAACGATAAAAAAATATTATTTACCACCCCTAGACCCTGATTCGGCAGAAATATTTCCAGATCTTTTAAATTTAAATATAGTTACATTCCTATGTTCGGGTCTGAGAACGGACACACGGTATATGCAGATCGTATTTTAATATTATAATGAGCTTTGCTTGCCAAATATCTATTCAATTGAACAAATATC